>JAWPHD010004778.1:0-178943 GCA_037043455.1 Cyrtodaria siliqua | reverse complement strand
TACTGTAGATTTTCAAAATATTAAAGGTACTCAGCCTGAATTTCGACCAATACCCTAGGTCACTAAAACTTGAATAATTTGAAAACCAATAAACATGGAATCAAAATTTTAGCACTTTTCAGCATGTAATTGATTTGTATACATTTTCAATTATTACTGAGGTGATCATTAGGAAAAAAATCACCTTAAGGACTCGCACCACTATTATCTCCCTTGAATACTCGTGCCCTACAGATGAAGGAGGTAGATAAAAAAAACAAGTTCGCTTTTCTACATTTTACAGGATACATTGATTTATCTTTACCAGGTTCTAAATCTACAGCATTTTAGGAAGAGATCACAGAAAAATGCATGTTGATATAAGATTTCTAGCTAATTCTGCCTCATTTTACACATCATGGGTCTAATCACCACGGGGTTGTATTTTTGTCTAAATTTTGATAGGTGTCACGCAAACATGAAATTAAAAAAATGTTCAATCTGGTAAATATTTGTTAAATGTGTTTAAAATTGCAGATATTGGATCAATGAAGAATTTAAGAATAAATACATGTTGCAAAATCTTTTTTATCTCTATGCCACGAACAAAAACATTACAATGGGACCCTATGGGAAATTAATTGTGGTGTGAGACGTTAAGGAAGAGCTGCAGAATGGGTATCTTTTATTTGTTATTCTTAAGGCATTGCGCTTTAGAGCTGCAGAATGGCATTTTCATCCGTCATCTCTAAGGTATTGCGCTTTAGAGCTGCAGAACGGGTATCTTTCATCCTTTAATGCTAACGCATTGCGCTTTAGAGCTGCAGAACAGGTATCTTTCATCAATCATCTCTAATGCCTTGCAATTTAGAGCTTCAGAATGGGAATTTCCATCATTCATCTCTAAGGCCTTGCGCTTTAGAGCTGCAGAACTGGTATCTTACATCCTTCACCTGTAAGCATTGTTTGTGTATCTGTGAACGTTCCAGACATGTTAGGACACAGTTAACACGGTTATTCAGAAATCCCGTCTGTGTATGTATAGTTACTTCAAGTTATCAATTAGCTGAAATTTTACTTGATACCATGTTTAACTAAAAATTAACTATATTTTCAAAACCAATACAGGTATAAACATAATTTTAGCTTTATTTTACAGCTATTGGCTTGTAAAACAAACACACGTATCAATGAAGACAGACTACTTTGAAAAAAATTTCAAAATTAAAGCGAGAGACTGATACTTTTCCTGGAAAATCAAAATTTTGACGGGTAACCCTTAGTTTGAGTATTATTTTCAGCATTTTTCTCAATAATCATTTCTTAAAGATCAGTTTTATGCTATATTCAGATGTAGAGATGCCTTTTCATATATATTTGAAAGTTTCGGACATAGCTGAGCACAAATGATCAGGAAAATGCAAAATCCTTATCACTACTGTAGATTTTCAAAATATGAAAGGTACTCGGCCTGAATTTCGACCAATACCCTAGGTCACTAAAACTTGAATAATTTGAAAACCAATAAACATGGAATCAAAATGTTAGCACTTTTCAGCATGTAATTGATTTGTATACATTTTCGATTATTACTGAGGTGATAATTAAAAAAAAAAAATCACCTTAAGAAAGAGCTGCAGAATGGGTATCTTTTATTCGTTATTCGTAAGGCATTGCGCTTTAGAGCTGCAAAATGGCATTTTCATCCGTCATCTCTAAGGTATTGCGCTTTAGAGCTGCAGAACGGGTATCTTTCATCCTTTTAATGCTAACGCATTGCGCTTTAGAGCTGCAGAACAGGTATCTTTCATCATTCATCTCTAATGCCTTGCAATTTAGAGCTTCAGAATGGGAATTTCCATCATTCATCTCTAAGGCCTTGCGCTTTAGAGCTGCAGAACTGGTATCTTACATCCTTCACCTGTAAGCATTTGTTTGTGTATCTGTGAACTTTCCAGACATGTTAGGACACAGTTAACACGGTTATTCAGAAATCCCGTCTGTGTATGTATAGTTACTTTCAAGTTATCAATTAGCTGAAATTTTTACTTGATACCATGTTTAACTAAAAATTAACTATATTTTCAAAACCCAATACTTGTACAAGCATAATTTTTAGCTTTATTTTACAGCTATTGGCTTGTAAAACAAACACACATATCAAGGAAGACAGACTACTTTGAAAAAAAATGTCAAAATTAAAGCGAGAGACTGATACTTTTCCTGGAAAATCAAAATTTTGACGGGTAACCCTTAGTTTGAGTTTATTATTTTCAGCATTTTTTCTCAATAATCATTTCCTAAAGATCAGTTTTATGCTATATTCAGATGTAGAGATGGCCTTTTCATGTAATATTTGAAAAGTTTCGGACATAGCTGAGCACAAATGACCAGGAAAATGCAAAATCCTTATCACTACTGTAGATTTTCAAAATATTAAAGGTACTCGGCCTGAATTTCGACCAATAACCTGTCACTAAAACTTGAATAATTTGAAAACCAATAAACATGGACTCAAAATGTTAGCACTTTTCAGCATGTAATTGATATGTATACATTTTCAATTATTACTGAGGTGATCATTAGAAAGAAAAATCACCTTAAGGACTCACCACTATTATCTCCCTTGAATACTTGTGCCATGCAGATGAAGGAGGTAGATAAGAAACAAGTTCGCTTTTCTACATTTTACAGGATACATTGATTTATCTTTACCAGGTTCTAAATCTAAAGCATTTTAGGAAGAGATCGCAGAAAAATGCATGTTGATATAAGATTTCTAGCTAATTCTGCCTCATTTTTACACATCATGGGTCTAATCACCACGGGGTTGTATTTTTGTCTAAATTTTGATAGGTGTGACACCTATCAAAATTTAGACAAACATGAAATTAAAAAAATGTTCAGTCTGGTAAATATTTGTTAAATGTGTTTAAAATTGCAGATATTGGATCAATGAAGAATTTAAGCATAAATACATGTTGCAAAATCTTTTTTATCTCTATGCCACAAACAAAAACATTACAATGGGACCCTCAGAGATGCCAACCACTACGATTTATCCGTATTTTATACGAATTTCTATTCCATTTACCCCACTACGACCAGTTTGCATGCAACTACGAATTTCGTTGTGATCATGAAAAAAAAAATGGAAAAAAAAATACAGTGACTGAATTAGGAAATGTTCTACGACTAACATAAGTTAAACCATGAGAACTAATAACTCTTAAATGTACACAGAGTGCTCCAAGAATAGCGTAGCCCGACGCACGTGGTTCCTCGTAATCCATTCCGGGCCTGTCTCATTTTGCATACAAGGAGCCCGTCGGGCCTGTCTTAAAAAAAAATAGAAAAAAAAGAAGATTTTATTTTTATTTTACTTGATCTCAAGATCCTCAAGACAAAATACCCCCATGTGTATTCTGAACTATGAAAACACTTGCAATAAAGTAATTAAAATGTGTTACCCACAAATTGAAACAATAAGAAGTTTGAATATTTTGCCTGGCGTCGTGTCGCCATAGTGTCGGCAGTTTGTCACAACTTTGAGATCGACAATTTCTGACGTAAAACTACATTATCCTGCTATTAGGTTTGTGTTTTCTTTCTTCTTTGATAAGAAATACCATTTTTGTCACTCAAAACACATTAATGCATGAAAAAAGTTCATTATTGATGGTATTTCGATTGAATGTTTGTGAAATTTTCGGGCCGTAAAAGTGCGGTGTCCTAGTAGTTCGGATGGTACATAATTTCGGATTTTTTTTTTTTTTTTTTTTTTTTTACATAATCGAATAAGAAAATGAATTTTACTGTAGGCTCCTAATTCTTTAACTTGGAGAAAGTGGTGACAAAATGAAAAATATAGCCAGAGGAGGCCCTGATAGTCCAATAAAACCTGATTAAAAATTTGGCTCCAAGTTCGGCTCCAGTTTTACCAAGTCGGCTCTGATTATTTTCGTTTGGCAAAAGTGCTAGTACTCTCCTTTGCATCGGTTGTAAATTTCAATGCATACCCCCGAACCCACCTAGCACTTCGTGACCCTCGCACTACAGATTTAACAACCAATGACTACAGATTGCATCCAAACAGTGTTGGCATCTCTGGACCCTATGGAAAATTAATTGTGGTGTGAGACGTTTAGGTAGACGTCATCATAGGGTCCACAGCCTAGACGTTGTATTACCTTTGACACATGCAGGCTTTTCCATTGTGATTTGGGTGGGTGGGGTAATTCAACATGCATGTTTGTCAAAAAAAAGAATGTTTAAATGACTTTGATGTACATTCTGTTACAAGTCGCACTTATTATGATAAATGAAGGTATTTAAAGTGATATCCCCCATCACACCTGTCTTATTTCTAATATATAGTGCCATTATAAGTAAATTTTAATCTAGAAAAGTGAACAATTTCAAATGCAAAATTGTAAGTGAAGGAGTTGTCTAGTTTTGTCTAATTTTCAGTATGTTAAAGCTAAATGTCTACGCTTTCGTATGCTGCAGAACTATTGTCTGTTGCAATTAGTCCGCAGTCAACATTTTTTCAATTTTATTTTTATCGCACTTTAGTTCCTGCAGACAAAGCTTCCAACAATATAATTTACATTATATCAATACTTTGAATGCAGAGCTAGCGAGCACATCTGCTTATCTAACCACACCTTTGCTGCGGAAGGAAATTGTTTCCCACCATGTGACCTTTATGGAGACTATAAAGGTTTCTGTAAATAGTAAGCAGACGAGGCTCCCTACAATGTACTGGATACCCAAACTCCACAAAAATCCACACAAAGCACGGTTTATTGCTAATTCAAGTTCATGTGCCACGAACAATATATCAAAACTATTGACTTCCTGTTTTTCCGAAAGGCTTTTGAAAACTCAGGGAATCAATCTGTTTTGGTCTATCAAAAGCTCTGGAGAAGACTTTGATAAACTACGGTGTAAGCATTTTCATGCCTGTTCTCTAAGCAGCTACGACTTTTCCACACTATATACTACTTTACCACATAATTTTAATCAAAGATAATATAAATTGTGGACGTGTGCTGGTGTTTGTAGACCGTTATCTTTCCTTCTCGATAACATCTTTATTAGATACGGTAAAACTGTTTTGGTATTCCTAATGCTGCTCTCACACAGTGGCGAATATGGTGGCGAATGGGCTTGCGAATGAAATTCGCCACCAATTCGCAATGATCACAAGGTGATCGCCAGACATTCGTAGGTGTTCGTAAGCATTCGCGGTCGTCCATGGGGTGTTGCGAATATTAGGAACATGCTCCTAAAATTCGCCAGGAAAGCATATTCTCATTGCTTTCGCAACATTTCCGTAATCAATCGCAAGCCATTCTTATTGATGGCAAGGCATTTGTAGTGATCGTAAGACATTTGTAGGGATTTGCTAGCATTCGTCTTGACTTTTTCTTAAGAATACCATACGAATGCGAACAAAAAGTTGCGAATGCTTGCGAATCCATTACGAATAAAGCGAATGGGTTACGATTTTTTTTGACATTTTCTTGAGAATGCATTGAGAATGCGTGCGAACGGCTTGCCAACACTTGCGAGTACTTGCAAATGCTTGAGAATGACATACAAACATTAAGATTGTCTTGCAAATGCCTTGCTAATTCCTAGCGATTTCAATGCGAATATTGCACATTCGCCCCGGGTGGTGTCGCTAGGGTAGCCAAAATGGTATAAAATACCCCATCTTCCCTTGTCCTATATACATTTCTAGTTCAACCATGGCCGAGGCTGCGAGGCAAGTGGCAACACTGGCCGCGCTGGTTTCTCAACATGCTGTTATTACACACCGTGCTGTTGTTGCTCTGCAGCAAGAAGAACAAGAAAGAAGGCATCAGCAGCAGCCCCAACGTAGAAGGCGCAGACAGGAGGCTGGCGAATAAGTGACAAAGAGTAACATTGGCAATGGGTATATGCAATTAGCCAAGCATGCGTTGTGTAGTCGTTTCATTCGTAAGGCGTTCGCAAGCATTCGCAAGATTCGCAACGGCATTCGTAAGCATTCGTAACATTCGCAATAAATTCGGCAAATTGATTGTTAAGTAATCGTAAGGTTCGTAAGAAATTCACAAGGATTCGCAAGGATTCGTAAGAATTTCGGAAGCATTCATAAGGTCTCACTTTTTTCAGTATTTCTCCAGGCCAATCTTATCATTTTCTGCGAATTTGCCGCGAATTTTAAATTTTCATATTCGCAAGGATATTCTTCACTGTGTAAGAGAGGCAAAATGGGATTTTAGCGTTTAGTGTATTGTATGCTTTGTTTTTCTAACTTGAATTGCTTTTCTTACCATGGAGTTAAATATTTATAGTATAAATATAAACGGTTTTCGATTGAGGAGAAAACAAGACTTTCTAAAGTCATATATAGAACAAAATTCAGTTGATATATATTGTGTATTCAGGAGACTCATATTGATAATTTTTTTCTATCACAGAAATTGAATCGTTTTTTCATTTACAAAAACAGTGTTATTGGAGTTATGGCTCTTCGGACTCTAGAGGCACTGTTATTATGATGTGTAATAAAAGTATAAAAGTTGCTAATTTTCATACGGACTTTGATGGTCGACTTGTACATGTAGATTTTTTGGTAAATGAGTTTATTAATTATAGAATTGTAAATATTTATTCTCCTACTGACCCACAGGAGAGAAATTCATTTCTTAACGATTTAGTTCACCATTTAGTTACTGCTAAAAATTTGATCTTAAATGGGGACTTTAATTTTGTTATGAACACTAGATTAGACAAAATAGGAGGAAATTTAAATAGAGGTATTGACGGATCAAAAATATTTAATACTATAATAGATAAGCATAAATTAGTTGATGCTTTTAGATATTTATATCCTACCAAAAAGGCCGTAACATGGGCTAGAAAAAATAGTTCAGATAACAGTAAGTATTCCTATATAGGCTGTAGGTTGGATAGATTTTACATTCCAAACACACTTAAAGATGCTGTAGTTAATTCTGAGATCTTACCGTGTTCACATTCTGATCATGATTTTGTTACTTTAAAAATTAACGTTAATAAAGGTTTGTCTTTTGGAAAGTCTTATTGGAAGTTTAATGATACATTACTTGAAGATAAAGATTTTTTAAATACTTTTGAATATTATTGGGATATTATTAGTAGGACAGATACTATCACCTTAGAATGGTGGGATGCAATGAAAATTAAAATTAAAGAATTTTGTATTGATTACAGTAAAGATAAAAACAAAGAATCACATGGGGAATACAAAAAAACTTAAAAAAGATTATCAGAACTTAAACTTAGTTCAGGAAAATACATTATATTTAAAAGAGCAAATTAAGTCAAGAATAAAAGTTATTGAAAATAAGTTACAAGCTGGGTCAATCATTAGAAGCAAAGCAAATATCTTAACTTCAAAAGAGAATCCTACAAGTTATTTCTTTCACAGAGAAAAAACTAAGAGTTTAAATAAAACCATAACGAATATTAAACATAATGATGTTAATTTTCATGCTTCAAAAAATATTTTAACTTGTTTTGGAGATTTCTACAAGCAATTATATACAGAAGAAGATGTTGATAAAACTCTTAATGATACTTTTCTTTCAAATTTACCACAGATAAGTGGAATGGATAATATTTTATTAAAACGTAGTATTTCAAAAGATGAAATTTTGCATAGCCTTAAGGACATGTTAAACCAGGAAGTGACGGTTTAACAAGAATTTTTTACTTGAAATTTTTTCATATCTTTGGTGATATTTTAGAATCAATTTTTCAACTTGTTTATGATTTTGGGGAAATGTCAGAGTCCCAAAAGTTATCATATATTACTTTAATATGCAAAAATACATCAAATGCATCTGATATGAAGTTTTATAGGACAATTTCCTTATTGAATGTAGATAGGAAGGTACTCTCCAAAGTTATATGTAAACGTTTAGGCAGTGTATTATCTAAAATCATTGGCATCATATAAACTTGTTCCATTAAAGGGAGGACTATTTTTGATAATTCTCATCTACTTCGTAACGTCTTTGATTACATTGAACAAAAAAACTTAACAGCAGTTTTTATTTCCATGGACCAAGAAAAAGCTTTTGCTACACTCTCTTGGTCATATTTATATGACACCTTAAAAGCTTTTGGGTTTGATGAAGAATTTATGCTTTGGATAAAAGTTTTATATAACAATGTCAAGTCGTCTGTGATAGTCAATAATCATATTTCTGATACGTTCGATATACAAAGAGGCGTGAGGCAAGGTTGTTCCTTGTCTCCCCTTTTGTACGTAATATGTTTCGAACCTTTCGCTAAAAAAGTTCAAGATGACCCCTCTATTAAAGGTATAAAGCTACCTGGATCTGATTTTGAAGTGAAAATGTCTATGTACGCGGATGATAACACTGGTATTTTGACTTCTGAAATATCAATGAAAAAATATTTTGATTATATATATTTGTTTCAGAAGATATCTGGATCCCGAATTAATTATAGGAAGTCTAATGGAATGTATTTAGGAAAATGGAAAAATCGGTCCGATCATCCCTTTGGAATTTCATGGATTAATAGCACTAAACTTTTAGGCTATTATTATGGTTACAATGTTGATCCAGATCAAGTTTGGTCAAAACTATTTTCGAATTTTCATAATACACTTAATCTTTGGAAGTCTAGAAAACTGTCTTTTAAAGGCAAGTCTACGTTCTTCATTCTCTAGCTTTAAGTAAAATATTATATTACACGGCGGCTAGCAATATGCCAAGTCACTATATTAACATGTTTCAAAGAGCAGCATTTAGATACATTTGGGGGTCTACTTTAGAGCCCGTAAATAGGAAAACATTATACTTACCTTTTAAGGAAGGAGGCCTTAATGTACCAAATGTTGATATTAAGTGCCAGGCACTATACTTATCCCATTTACAGAAACTTATTAATAGTCATAATGCAAGCTGGACATATTTAGCAAAATATTGGATTGGATTTAATTTGAGAAAGCACAATCCTTTATTTGCCAGTAATTTAATTCCTCATAGTGAATTTGTTCCACCATTTTATAAAAAGTGTTTAGGTGTTTATAATAAACTCAAGAAGCATTATCCGGATTTTTCGTTCAAAAAGGCTACAACTAAAAATTTTTATAATGCATTGTTAAATATTGAACACACCACACTAAAGGTTGTTCGGAATTTCCCAACCATTGATTTCAAACAAGTTTTTAAGAATATATACTCACCTTGTGTTGATCCAGATGTAAGAAATACTTCCTGGAGAATATGTCATGATGTATTATATGTAAACTATTACTTGGCCTATAGACTTCATCTTAAAGTTAATAAATGCTGTACATTTTGTGAATCAATAGAAACCGTAAGCCACTTGCTTATAGAATGTAAAATGGTTCAACCTTTAAATAGGGTTGTTTTGAAATTACTGCAGTTTATAAGTAAATGTAGTTTTATTCTTAGTGAAAGAGTTTTTCGCTTTTTATATTTACCAAAATTAGATAAAGATATTCATGATATTGCCTTGATTCTGTTAATTCTGTTAACAGAATCAAGACATGTTATTTGGACATGCAGAAATTTGACGAAGCATAATACTCTTTTGTCCATATATTTTTAAATAAAATTAAGTACAGAATGTATGCTGATTTTTCGCGAATGAATTCTCTTGAGTTTGGACATTTTTGGTGTGATAATGGCTTTGGCACGTTAGATTTCACAAACAACGAATTCTCGTTTGACCCTTGTCTTGACATTAATACATATATCTCACCAGTTCCTATCGTTTCGTAATTTACATACATAATTTGTCATTACAGTCATACTCGTTTATCAAAGTCTTTTTCATCACACTGTTTCATTAACCATTATTACTCATGATATTTTGTTTAAACGCAATATTAAAGTTTTGTTGCTCAAGTACTTTGAAAGAGGATGAAATAAATGTAACCATGTTTATGTTGAGAACTAGTTTTTCAAAAAATGTGTTTTTCATTCATTTTGTCAGTTACATGCGTTTTATTTAGCTTTACAACGCTTGTATCTTTCACGCTGGTGCCTTTTCCCGGGATGTCAGGTGGTTCCCGACCTTACCTCGCGGGGGAACGCACTGAGGTGTATAGTTGCCAGTGATATTTTTTTTATTAAATTGTAAGTCGCATGCATATGGGACAAGTCTTTCGTAAAATATAGTTTCTCAACAACTTGTACTTACATGTTTTGTAAACGGCACTCGCTTACGTTTTTTTCAATTGCATTTGTTAAGTGTTACTCTAAGTATAGTATTAATAATTCATGCTCATTCATTTTTTAAATAACATACAAGCTCTTCTCCCATGGACATAAGAAATCACCAGTGTTAAATCGGTTTTTCAACGGACATGAAAGTACTGTGTGTGATATATATTGGACATGAACAGTGATAGTGTTTGTTTTTTCATAGTGAGCATTTTTTTTTTAATTATTCCAGTAATCTCTTCTGTTTACGAGTGCCGTCCAGATGACTGTTTACACCATCTGGTTCTTAATTGTAAATAAATAAAGATATATGAAAAAAAAAAAATAATAATAATAATACATCCCGGTATCTAGATGACTTCGGAAGTTAAAGGGATCTGGCGGGTTTCCTGACCATTTTACACAATTAATCAGGAAGTTCGTCAGAAAAGGGTACGACCCTATAGTATTACAACGCACTGCATGTTTAGTGATTGACCCCTCTACAGTCAGCCACTACGCTTCAATTTTCCCTTATGCGATCACTGGATAACCTCTTGGGATTCTATGATTGCAGCTACTGAAACCCCGACCAAGGGAAATAGGTGCATGAGCTTTTTCGGGTTTTCTGGTCGTACCCTAGATTGGTTTTCTCTTTGGCTGCAACTGCTGTCGTTGTTCAGTACAATTGTGGATACATCCTGCGATGTTTCTTATTTTGTATCTTATATAGCTTTACAACAACATCTTAGTGTTTCTTTTATTAGTTTCACTGGATGTGGACTTTATTGTTAAAGAAATCCTTTTGATGGGATGTAGTTTTGTTTACACAGTCTTGTTTATTTGGGCGCGAAGATAATAGCGAGGATTGTGTACACACACAATCGATTCAAGCTAACCTGTAGGTCGTATTGCCTACTGACCGTTCCAAGTCGGTAACCCTTTCTTCACCACCCTTTCTGTTGTATTTTGTCTTTTTCATTGTATAATTAATTAAATATTGCTCCTTGTTTGTAGAACAGTGCGGACCTACGATGTCATTGCGTTTGGACGCTGTGGTTTTTATAGGACCCTATATCTCATTTTTGGAACGTTCAGTGGCAAAATATGCCTCTGGAGTCTTAAACCAGGTTCATATGAAAAACGTAAATGGCTTGCAAATCTAGCAAAACAATCACAAAGTACTCTCTTCTCAGAAAGTCTAGTCAATTAGTTTTTCAAAATAATTCTTTAAACTGTACATGAAATAGCTAGAACGCCAGGAATTTTATCAGAAATGAGAAAAATGGTCCTATAAAAACCACAGCACCGAAATGCAGCGGTACCGTACGTCCACACTGTAACACAAAGAACAAATCAAAAATTCATTGGCACGGACATTACACAACACAAAGAGTGGTGAAGACAGGGTTACTGACTTGGAATGGTCAGTAGGTAATATTGCCTACTGGTTAGCTTAAATCGATTTTATGTGTACACAACTTCGCTAAAAAAAATTCAAGACCAAACTTGACAAGAAAGCGTGAACAAAAGTACATCCCTTAACAAATCTCTAACAATACAGTCTACATACTTGGAAAATAGCGAAGGATACACTGAGGTGTTGTTGTAAGTATAAAAGTCGAAATGAAAATGTGGCTTTCACAGAACAAAAGAACCCGTTAAAACAAACAACAATTACAATGTTAATAAGAAGCAAGGCACGTGACACAAACGGGTCTATACCTACTTTCATCCATCAGGTTTTTCGGTCTTACCCTAGATTGTTTTTCTCTTTGGTTGCAACTGCTGTCTTGAAATGTTCAGTCGCAAAAATGCCGCTTGGGGTTTAAATAGGTACATGTACTAGGGAGAGGCAAACTTTAAACTTACCATATTGACATCCCAATAAAACGAGACATTGTAAATATGAAATCCCCGCCAGGCTATATTTTCTTACAAAGAAGACTTATTGGCAATATAAGTATATTACATACATGACCAAGTATATATGGATATATAGAAATATCATAGAAAGCCACAATGCAAGCGTTCAATGACTTTGCAGAAGCCAGAACAAAAATAGAAATAACAACAAAAAAACAACACAATAAGGGTACGACAAGACACGATTTATGACAAACATCAAACGTCCTGTAAGAATTTAGGTAGACGTCTTTATAGGGTCCACACATTGTCTTGTCATCGCACAATCAAAGAGGAATGCATACTGGCGAACTGTAAATGGGTCAACCACTAAACCTGCTGTGCGTTTCAAAAGATAGGGTCATACAGTTCATGTATATACCTCCCCTTTCAGGGGTTTTGAAGGTGCAATCATAGGGTCCCACGAGGTTGTACGGTCATCATACACGATAATAGTTTAGCGTAACGACTGACTGTAGAGAGTTTAATCCAGTAGGGTTCAAATCACTCGCTGTTGTTTAAGCCCCTCCTGTCAATTATGTCCCGACGAAGCTCCAGCTGTCAATTATGCCCCTAATTTGTATTAGATCGACGCATATTTACGCTAATATTAGTTACTTCCCTTTGTTTCTGTTTTTATCAATTTAAGAGGGGGTAGATTTTATTCAACAATTCCGTAGACATAAAATTAAACTCGACAATGACATATTCCTTTCTTTAGAATAATAAACGATGAATGCAATATTAAAGCTGTGTTTTTGTTTCTTGTCCCCCGTTAAAATCCGCCAAGCACAATTTTAATTTTGTACTATTTTCATAATAGAATGTATACTGTGGATATAAATCTAAATTACATGGCGAACATAGTGAACAGTTACTTCCCTTACAATATATTCTCATTGAATACAAGCATGTTCATAAATGGAATGTTATAATTGCTAGTAGTATTCAGGGTTGTAGCTACCTGTGGGCTCAGTCAGGGTCATATCTACTTGTAAGCCACTACTCATATGCATTAATAACGAGAGGGAATCGGGACGAATGTGGTGTGTTTAAATTCTATTATCCGGGATATATATGCACACAGCCGCCCCTACCCGCACCCCGTCTCCCCGACGGGGGCAAATATTTATGGGTACATGAGTAAGACTAGCATAGTATGCAGTTGTATTTTGTATGTCAGGTTTCTTTCATTTGTTTCCTGATTGCGTTTCGTCCCCAAACATTACGTACCTCGTTTCGCATATACAATGCTTGTATCACATTGAGCAAGAGTGTTATGTTTTAATATATGTAATCACCTCGGCGTCGTCGTCCCACATCACATCAAATGTTGCGTGTAAGCTGTGTTTACAAGTTTATATCTCTTACATTTCTTATTCTAGCACAGCCAAATTTGGCCAGTAGATTCATTGAATGTCAATTGAATGTTGTTTAACGGCTCATCAACACAGTACAGGTTATTTAGAGCCGCCCAGAGAGAGGGGAAGGATACATAGGAATCCGGGAACCTGCCCTACTCTTATTATCGAATAGCTTCCTATGGTTCTTTAACGTGCTCGGAGGATAGACCGATACACGGGACCGCCCGGTTTACGTCCCCATCCGACGGACGAGGCTAAGGAAAAGTGTCTTGCCCAAGGACACACCGACGGAACACAGTGGCACCACGGAGGATTGAACCCGGGGCCTCCGGTTACAAATCCGCCGCGCTACCGACTGCGCCACGCCAGCCCTCCAGTAGATTCATTAATTGTGTGTGAAATCTGACACAGTTTACGGGCTATTCGTATATGGGTTCCATGGGATCCCAGGGGTTACAGGAACCAAAATAACTTAAGCAGCCCTTAAGATAATGCTATAAAGTCTAGCATTATCTTAAGGAACCCAAATACGAATAGCCCGTAAACTGTGTCTGATTTCACATACACTTTTCTTGTCCTAGCTCTTGAGTAAGTTTGGGAATTGGTTTGCTTATAGTATGTTGTAAAGGGTTTCGTAAGTAAAGTTGTCTTCTACAATTTCTGGGCTCCAATGGAAACCAAATTGTGATGGCCCATAAATTGTTCAATAAAGGCAGATCAAGGTTTGCGTGTAAGCTGTTGTATATATTTGTATCATTAAAATATATTTCTTATGTCACCCAAATTTTGGTTTGTGATTTCTTATATCATTATTCATATTTTTTATACTTCACCCATATTGGGTCTCCCTTCTCTCCCTACCTGCCCTCAACAACCCGAAACCTCATTTTGTTTTTTCCCATTTGTCTTGTGTTGTTTTGGTTAACTTATTCTTACACATAAACCGCCACCGATTTTATTAAATTATTATTATTATTATTATTATTATTAGTATGTGTTGTTTTGATCAATTTCTCCACATATAGCTATGTTGCACCCCCCTCCCCACACCCCCGATCCCCCCCCCCACCCCTCATACCACATTTCCACCTCACCACCATTAGAAATCCGACTATTGTTTTCTTGTGTTTTTTTTGGCATATTTGTGTGTGGTTTTGGTCAATTATTACACTTATAACTATGTTGTGCCCACACCCCCAACCCCACACTGGAAACCCGATTTTATTTTATTTTTACATATTACTGATTTGTTTTGGTAAATTCTTACACATATAGCTATTTTGTGCCGCCCCAACTCTCCGCCCACCTCCCCCTCCCCCACCACCACTCCACCCCCACTCGAAACCCGATTATTTTTTTACTTGTTTCTTTGTGTTTTGTTTTGGTCAATTCTTACACAAATAACTATGTTACGCCCCCAACCCCCACCCCCACCCCCATCTTTGTTGTTTTGTTTTATCAGTAAGTTTTGCCATAAAAGTTGTAATATGTGTAGAATGGCTATGAGTCTTTATGACACAGTTTAGGAGAAATAATTTCACGTATGTGTAATGTATAGAACCACTGCTCCTATCACACCGGTATAATCGTCGATTCACCTCTCTATGCATCTCCATGACAACAGAAAAATTTAAAAAAATGATAGAAGAATACATGTTAAACATCGTACATAGATGAATATACTACCTTCAGTACAATAATGATGGGTGAACTTTCCATTAAAACTAATATTTAAAAAAATGTGTTGTTGTTAAAGGGACACTGTCCGTAACTTTTAGCTTTTAAAACACACACTAATTATGTTCGCAAATATTACACACATTATTGAATATTTACTAATTAAAAGCAAGATTGTTTAACGGAATTCTATCGCGGTACAAAAAAAAGTAAATCCGCTTTGTGCGTTTGAACTCGCAGCCCAAACTAGAATTACTCTCGCCGTAATAATAGTGTGCGTGAGCGTAAAGAGGTCGACAACGCTCCCGTCTGAGCTAAGCGGGCTATATATATTTCGCAATACATACTGTGGTGAAAACCTAATGCGCTAATGGAAGTCACGTGATCGCAGAAAAGGTAAATATTGTGGGTCCCACTTTATTTACATATAATAATTAAAACTTTTTTTTTTCAAACTCACGAATGTATTCCTACATACTTCTTAGGGTCTATCCTCGTGTTTTCATGTATACATTTCACTGAATAAAAGTCAGCCAGTTATTTGGTTATGCTCAGTATCTGCTTACTTACGGACAGTGTCCCTTTAACAGTTGCCTGTCTGAGCCTCGAATGATCCAGCACGATTTTATCGTGCGCACGCATCACTGATCATCAAATACACCGTTGTCAACCGCAATTACCGTAATCAAATTTAATACACTGTACACAACGTATATTCGAACAATGCATCAACAGACCAAAGATAAATACAGATCAATTTCGGATTAAAGGGACACATGGCAGTCTTGAGTTTTATGCAAATAATAGAAATGTGTGTGTGTGTGTGTGTGTGTGGTTCTAAGGTTTAACTTTCCTCCACCAACATACTCGATAAGTTACGCAAATATTACAATTTGCTCCTCGATTAACTCTGCGTCATTTTAACTTCATATATATTGCATATAATTAAATAAAGAATTGAGATTTCAATTTTCTTCATTATTTTACCATTGTTTTAAATATGTTATTGGTGCAATATTATAAAAAAGTTGGTAATTTGTAAAAATAATTTGCTTTGAACTGTTCTAACAATTAATGTTAATGTTTGAACAAATGCAAATTCAGAGAAAAACTAACGGCACGTTTTTAAAAATTCAAGATTGCCGTGTGTCCCTTTAAAACTGATAAAAAATATAATAATAATAAAAATCACTACCTGCCCCAAATTGTACTCTTAATTTATCTGAGATTTTAAAAAGAATGTTATATCGCCGGGGGCCCGAGTTTCTATACCCGCCACGCCCACCAACCGAACAGCTCTTGTTATGAAACATATCTGAAGACTAAATATATCTGACGACAGTACTGTTTATATAGGGCAGTTATAAGGCTAGATGTGTGAAAAGTACTGAAAAAAAAGTACTGTTACCAGTTGATATTGTCTGTGACGACATTAATGGCACTGCCTGTTGATTTTCAGCTCTGGCGTTAGATTGCTTATTATTTTCTCCGCAATAATATCGACTCTAGCTCAGGGATTGAAGTACCAGTTGTAGAGGCTACTGGTGATCCTTTGTCCATGGGAACTCAGCTCTAGCTTATGATATTGTCTCCGAGTACAGTACTAACGCAAAATGTTGAGCTGAAGCTGTTATATTGTCACTATGGTCATTATTTCATCTGTAACTCTTATGACTTCATATGTTAATAAGTACCCTGATGATACATGTAGTGTCATACACGTCAGTGGGTGTTAGTGTCCCTGTGTTTGTCACAGACGTCAATTATTAGTAGAGTTCCTGTGGAAGCTACAGACGACAGCTGTTAACAGAGCCCCTATGGATGTCACATACGTCAGCTGTTGATAGTAACCATGTGGATGTTACAGACGCCAGTTGTTGATACTATACTATATCTGTTGATGTCACAGACACCAATTGTTGATATTGTCCCTGAGGACAGTACGAACGCTACTTGTTGATATTTTCAAGTTTGTCAGTACTAATGATAGCTGTTGATATTGCCCATGAGGACAGTACTAATGCTGGCTGTTAATGTTGCCACTGAGGACAGTACTAACGCTGACTGTTGAAATTGTCCATGAGGACAGTACTAACGCTAGCTGTTAATATTGCCACTGAGGACAGTACTAGCGGTAGCTGTTGATTTTTCCCCTTAGGACAGTACTAACGCTAGCTGTTAATATTGTCCCTGAGGACACAACTTACGCCAGCTGTTGATATTGCCCATTAGGACAGTACTAACGACAGCTGTTGATATTGCCCATTAGGACAGTACTAACGTTAGCTGTTGATATTGGCCCTGAGGACAGTACTAACGGTTGCTGTTAATATTGCCCCTTAGGACAGTACTAGCGCTAGCTGTTGATATTGGCCCTGAGGAAACTACTTACGCCAGCTGTTGATATTGCCCATTAGGAGTGTACTGTATCTTGCTGTTGATATGGCCCCTGACGACTGTAATAACGTTGGCTGTTGATAAGGCCCTTGAGGGCAGTACTAACGCCCACTGTTGATATTGCCCCTGAGGGCAATACTAACGCTGGCTGTTAATTTTGCCACTGAGGACGGTACTAAAGCTGGCTGTTAAAATTGACCATGAGGTCAGTACTAACGCTAGCTGTTGACATTGCCCCAGAGGATAGTACTAACGCTAGCTGTTGATATTGCCCCTGAGGACAGTACTAGCGGTAGCGGGTTGATATTGCCCCTTAGGAAAGTACTAAAGGTAGCTGTTGATATTGACCCTGAGGACACTACTTTCGCAAGCTATTGATATTGCCCATTAGAACAGTACTAACGCCAGCTGTTCATAATGGCTCTTAGGGCACTACTAACGCCACCTGTTGATATTGGCCCTGAGGACACTACTTACGCCAGCTGTCGCTGGCTGTTGATATTTCCCGTTAGGACAGTACTAATTCTAGTTGTTGATATGTCACCTAGGGACATCACTATTTGGCTGTTGTTATGGCCCCCTGGGGACAGTGCTATCACTGGCTGTTGATACTGCCTCTGAAGACAATACTAACGTCAGCTGTTGATATTGGCCCGGAGGACACTGACTACGCCAGCTGTTGATATTGCCCCTAAGGACATTGCTATCGCGGGCTGTTGATTTGGCCCCTGAGGACAGTGCTATCGCTGGCTGTTGATATTTCCCGTTAGGACAGTACTAACTCTAGTTGTTGATATGTCACCTAGGCACAGTACTAACTTTGGCTGTTGTTATGGCCCCCTGGGGACAGTGCTATCACTGGCTGTTGATATTGCCCCTGAGGACAATACTAACGCCAGCTGTTGATATTGGCCCTGAGGACACTACTTACGCCAGCTGTTGATATTGCCCCTAAGGACATTACTATCGCTGGATGTTGATATGGCCCCTGAGGACAGTGCTATCGCTGGCTGTTGATATTTCCCGTTAGGACAGTACTAACTTTAGCTGTTGATATGTACCCTAGGGACAGTACTAACTTTGGCTGTTGTTATGGCCCCTGGGGACAGTGCTATCACTGGCTGTTGATATTGCCCCTGAGGACAGTACTAACGCTAGCTGTTGATATTGGCCCTGAGGACACTACTTACGCCAGCTGTTGATATTGCCCCTAAGGGCATTGCTATCGCTGGCTGTTGATATTTCCCGTTAGGACAGTACTCACTCTAGTTGTTTATATGTCCCTTAGGGACAGTACTAACTTTGGCTGATGATATGGCCCCTGGGGACAGTGCTATCACTGGCTGTTGATATTGCAAAGGAGGACAATACTAACGCCAGCTGTTGATATTGGCCCTGAGGACACTACTTACGCCAGCTGTTGATATTGCCCCTAAGGACATTGATATCGCTGGCTGTTGATATGGGCCCTGAGGACACTACCTACGCCAGCTGTTGATATTTCCCCAGAGGACAGTACTAACGCTGGCTGTTGATATGGCCCCTATGAACAGTACTAACTTTGGCTGTTGTTATGGTCCCTGGGCACAGTGCTATCACTGGCTGTTGATATTGGCCCTGAGGACACTACTTACGCCAGCTGTTGATATTGCCCCTAAGGACATTGCTATCGCTAGTTGTTGATATGACCCCTGAGGACAGTGCTATCGCTGGCTGTTGATATTTCCCCAGAGGACAGTACTAACGCTGGCTGTTGATATTGTCCATGAGAACAGTACGAACGTTAGCTGTTTATATTGCACCTGAGGACAGTAATTACGCCAGCTGTTGAAATTTAACCCAAGGATAGTACTAACGCTATCTGTTGATATTGCCCCTAAGGACAGTACTATCGTTAGCTGTTGATATTGCCCCTTAGGACAGTACTAACGCTAGCTGTTGATATTGGCCCTGAGGACACGACTTACGCCAGCTGTTGATATTGCCTCTGAGGACAGTACTAACGCAAGCTGTTGATATTGGCTCTGAGGACATCACTTACGCCAGCTGTTAATATTGCCTCCGAGGGCAGTACTAACGCTAGCTGTTGATATTGCCATAAGGACAGTACTAGCGTTAGCTGTTGATCATGCCCCTTAGGACAGTACTAACGCTAGCTGTTGATATAGGCCCTGAGGACACTGCCTACGCCAGCTGTTGATATTGCCTCTAAGGACGTTTCTATCGCTAGCTGTTGATATGGGCTCCGAGGACACTGCCGACGCCAGCTGTTGATATTGCCCGTTAGGACAGTACTAACTCTAGTTGTTGATATGTCCCTTAGGGACAGTACTAACTTTGGCTGATGTTATGGCCCCTGGGGACAGTGCTATCACTGGCTGTTGATATTGGCCCTGAGGACACTACTTACGCCAGCTGTTGATATTGCCCCTAAGGACATTGATATCGCTGGCTATTGATATGGGCCCTGAGGACACTGCCTACGCCAGCTGTTGATATGGCCCGTTAGGACAGTACTAACTCTAGCTGTTGATATGGCCCCTATGAACAATACTAACTTTGGCTGTTGTTATGGTCCCTGGGCACAGTGCTATCACTGGCTGTTGATATTGGCCCTGAGGACACTATTTACGCCAGCTGTTGATATTGCCCCTAAGGACATTGCTATCGCTGGCTGTTGATATTGCCCCTGAATACAGTGCTATCGCTGGCTGTTGATATTTCCCCAGAGGACAGTACTAACGCTGGCTGTTGATATTGTCCATGAGAACAGTACGAACGTTAGCTGTTTATATTGCACCTGAGGACAGTAATTACGCCAGCTGTTGAAATTTAACCCAAGTATAGTCCTAACGCTATCTGTTGATATTGCCCCTAAGGACAGTACTATCGTTAGCTGTTGATATTGCCCCTTAGGACAGTACTAACGCTAGCTGTTGATATTGGCCCTGAGGACACGACTTACGCCAGCTGTTGATATTGCCTCTGAGGACAGTACTAATGCAAGCTGTTGATATTGGCTCTGAGGACACCACTTACGCCAGCTGTTGATATTGCCTCCGAGGGCAGTACTAACGCTAGCTGTTGATATTGCCATAAGGACAGTACTAGCGTTAGCTGTTGATCATGCCCCTTAGGACAGTACTAACGCTAGCTGTTGATATAGGCCCTGAGGACACTGCCTACGCCAGCTGTTGATATTGCCTCTAAGGACGTTGCTATCGCTGACTGTTGATATGGGCTCCGAGGACACTGCCGACGCCAGCTGTTGATATTGCCCGTTAGGACAGTACAAACTCTAGCTGTTGATATGGCCCATAGGGACATTACTAACTTTGGCTATTGTTATGGCCCTGGGGACAGTGCTATCACTGGCTGTTGAAATTGCCCCTGAGGACAGTACTAACGCCAGATGTTGATATTGGCCCTGAGGAAACTACTTACGCCAGCTGTTGATATTTCCCCTGAGGACTTTACTATCGTTAGCTGCTGATATTGCCCCTAGGGACAGTATTAAAACTAGCTGTTGATATGGCCCCAGAGGACACTTCTAACGTCAGCTGTTGATATTGCCCCTTAAGATAGAACTGACCCTAGCTGTTGATATTGTCCCTGAGGACAGTAATAAACCTAGCTGTTGATATAGCCCCTGAGGACAGTACTAACACACTCTGTTGATATTGGCCCTTAAGACAGTACAATCGCTAGCTGTTGATACTGCCCCTTGGGACGGTACTAAGACTAGATGTTGATATGGCCCAGAGGACATTACTAACGCCAGCTGGTATTGCCCTGTAGGATAGTACTTAAAGTAAGTATAACATTAGCTGTTGATAATGCCCCTTAGAACAATATTAACGCTAGATGTTGATATGGCCCTTAGAACAGTAATTACCCTAGCTGTTGATATGGCCGAGGACAGTACTAGTTATAGCTGTTTATATTGCCCCGTAAGGACATTACTAAGCTATAGATATTGACACTGAGAGTAATAATGCCAGCTGTTGATACTGCCCCTTAAGATAATATTAACGCTAGCTATTGATATTGCCCCTAAGGACAGTATTAACGCCAGCTGTTGATATTTCCCCTTAGGATAGTCCTAAACCTAGCCGTTGATATTGCCCCTTAGAACAGTAATAACGCTAGCTGTTGATATGGCCCCTGCGGATGTTACTAATTCTAGGTGATGATATTGCCCCTTAGGACACTATAAAGCTGTTGATATTGCCCTTGAGGAGAGTACTAAACGTAGCTGTTTTTATTGCCCCTAAGAACAGTAATAACGCTAGCTGTTAATATGGATTCTGAGGACTTTACTATCGCTAGCTGCTGATATTGCCCCTATGGACAGGACTAAAACTAGCTGTTGATATGGCCCCAGATGACAGTACTAACGTCAGCTGTTGATATTGCCCCTTAAGATAGAACTAACCCTAGCTGTTGATATTGCCCTTAAGGACAGTAATACACCTAGCTGTTGATATAGCTCGAGGACAGTACTATCGCTAGCTGTTGATACTGCCCCTAGGGACGGTACTAAAACTAGCTGTTGATATGGCCACAGAGGACAGTACTAAACCTAGCTGTTTATTTGGCCTCTGAGGACAGTACTAACGCCAGATGCTGATATTGCCCCAAAGGATAGTACTAACACCAGCTGTTGATATTGACCAATAGGACAGTACTATCGCTTGCTGCTGATATTGTCCCTTAGGACAGTACTAAAACTAGCAGTTGATATAGCCCCAGAGGACAGTACTAACAGCAGCTGTTGATATTGCCCCTTAAGATAGAACTAACTTAGCTGTTGATATTGCCTCTGAGGACAGTAATAAACCTAGCTGTTGATATATCCCCTGAGGACAGTACTAACGCCAGCTGTTGATATTGGCGCTTAGGACAGTACAATCGCTAGCTGTTGATACTGCCCCTAGGGACGGTACTAAAATTAGCTGTTGATATGGCCCCAGAGGACATTACTAAACCTAGCTGTTTATATGGCTTCTGAGGGCAGTACTAATGCCAACTGCTGATATTGCCCCTAAGGACAGTACTAACGCCAACTGTTGATATTGACCGATAGGACAGTACTATCGCTAGCTGCTGATATTGCCCCTTAGGACAGTACTGAAAATGGCCCCAGAGCACAGTACTAACGTCGGCTGTTGATATGGCCCCTAAGGACAGTGTTATCGCCGGCTGTTGATATGGCCCCTGAGGACAGTACTATCGCTAACTGTTGATATTGCCCCTTAGGACAGTACTAAAACTAGCAGCTGATATGGCCCCAAAGGACAGTACTAAAGCCAGCTGTTGATATTGCCCCTTAGGATAGTACTATCACTAGATGTTGATAATAACCCTATGGATGTTTAAACGCTGGCTGTTGATATTTTACATGAGGTCAGTTCTTACGCTAGCTGTTGATATTGCCCCATGAGGACAGTACTAACCCTAGCTGTTGATATGGCCCCTGATAGACATCTAGATAGTTTGCAGTTATCTAGATAAAACGTTAAAAATATCTAAATAGTTATGTAGCTACCTAGTGACAAGAAATAGAATACCACCATTCTGGCGATACTTAAATAACCCGTGTATTTATAAAGTACAAATACAATTATTCACTTGTGTACGTAATACGGTTGGTGAGTACATGCACCGGACTTGGACCACATGTGTCCCTAACATGTTTTTTCCAACCGAATTAGAGACACGTGCCCTTAATTCGACCGAATTATATTACGCGGTCCGAGTACTAACTTTCATACCCATTCAACCCTGTCTTCAAGAAGTGAAAGCGGAGTTGGCTGGGGTATGAAATAAAACCTTAATTTTGGCTTTAAAAAGTGTATATTGTAAAATTAAAACATTTAATAGGTAATTGTAAACAGGTTATTGTATTATTTCAGTAAAACATGTTTTTAAACGTGTTTTATTGTCAAAAATATCCATTATAAAATCCTGATAATATAAGCTTTCCCATCGCTTAATGGTATTAAGGCGGGACCACGTAATGAGGGACACGTGTGCGAATTCTGACTGGCTCAAATACGGTTCCACAGATCACTTTGTATAGCACTGATCATGGGAGGTATATTACCTTTGATTTTCAATATATGTTTGCATATACTAATAACATTAAATGAACTAGTTTTCACTATCGGTTAAGAATGTCTTCAAGTGTGTACATGATTTCCTTATGTTGGTATCATTGGTATGTCTGATGCTTGGTGGTATTATATATGTCCTATTACAGGTATATGTTGCCTTTCACTTATAGAGATATAATTAATTAATTGTCAATTAAAAGCCATGTCTCATTACTTTCCCGATTACAGAAAAAGTAGTCTCTGGTTCAAGAATCAATAACATTGTGATTAAACATGAATGTCGTATTTAATTATTTGTTTAGTTTTATTTATCTTTATGTATGTATATATGAAAGTATGTATGTGTGAAAGTATGTATGTGTGTGTGTATGTGTGTATATGTGTGTGTGTGTGCGTGCGTGCGTGCGTGCGTGAGTGCGTGAGTGCGTGCGGAAGTGCGTAAGTGAATGCGTGAGTGCTTCTGTGTATCAGCGTAGTTACGGGTCTGACGCAATGTTATTTATTCGATCTTTGGAGATTGGAGCCCGATATTTATATTTAGATATCGGTGGTACATTTTCAATTGCTTTTGTTTTCTATACTTAATTTTCGATTCGGTGGTTCCACTACTCCGCCGATAAAAGGCTATGGGTATTGTTTAACCACTCATAGGATATGTCGTCTGCTTTTTAATTGAGTCTTTCGGCTGTTACATTTGATATGCAGGCTTCATAACCGCTGGAGCAACTAAATTCCATTTTGTTTATTTTGCTCTTCGGGGCATACAATTTTATTAGATACTGGGACGGTTAAACGTATATACTATTATTTTATGAATATTGAGTTCTGCTATACCCAGCACTAGGGTGAGTGAGCGATAGCTAGCATATTTCACTACCGTTCATGAACAGTCAGACCGAGACTGCAATATTGCATATGTATCTTGTTCTGTCGTTTCCAACGGTCTACTCTCATACTCTTTTAAGTTAAATAACGCAGCAGTCGCATACATGCGTCGACCATGACAATGCATTGTGTGATGGTATTATCACATAATGCGTACACGTCACATATTGCGTATTGAATTTGACGCATTATATTAATAATCATATTCACCTACTGTTTAAAAATAAATTTCTGTATACCGAATTTAGTTCAGTAGAAGGTATTAGTGCATAATTCCCTCCTGTACCAGACGATGCATATCAGTTTACAAAAGAAATAGGATGTCTCTGTCATCCGTTAATTTCTTTTTAAAACAGTAGTCAAATGTGAGTATACATACAGAGGAGAAGCCATATAAGCGACACAAAATAAGATATTCAGTTATTTTTCGGTTAAAAATATTTAGTGATAATGTCTAGGTAATGAGAGAGATGTATATATTGTCCTTTAAGTTTCCGCATAGCACTAGTTACTCATTTTAGTAAAGTATAAGTTATTTGTGCCTAACTGACTCCTATACCACCCGATGTATATGTGTATACAGGAGAAATACCATTTTCTGATAAGAAAGGATATGAGTATATATGTCCATGGTTTTATGTATTAAAAAATTCTTGATAAGAACTTGTTTTCTAATTGTACTACCCATTACCCATTAATCGTGGATATGTATGTGTATGCCCTTTTTGACGTGTGTGAAGCTAATTCGTACTACGTTTCACAGTATCTTTCCCTAATAATTAACGGTCAATTAAAGCTCTCATTTAGAAAAACAACATAAAGGTAGGGTAAACGAAAAGACAACTATGCATACACATACACACTGGTGAGAAACCGTTTAATATTAAATATCACAAGTTATGAATATATTGTCCCTTTCGCGTATCAAGGAAGTGACCTAATTAATTTAATTAACCGTTCAGGAGTTTACGGACGCTCGCTGTTGATAATGTCTTTAAGTACAGTACTGAAGCAATGGTAGATAGTAGGTGATATTTTCGCAGAGTTTAGTATTAACCGTATCAGGATTTTTTTTCACTGAGGACAATACTGACACATGATTTAAAAGAATAAAATTATTATATTAAAGCAGTTCATTAAAAACAAACTGTCGCTTAATTGCCCTACTTTCTTCTGGCGTTATAAACTACCAGCAGGTTAATGTTTGTATACAAGCATTTAATTTCGTACTTAAATATTGTGACTTGCAGAATACTCTTGTTATATTCTTAGTGATATTATCCAAGCATGTTCACATGTACAGGTGATCAACACATAAAGTAAGCAAACATTCGGGAAGGGTGGGTGAATGCGGGTGGGGTGGGGGGGGGGGGGCCGGTGGGGGGGGGGGGGGTGGAATACTCTGCCCATCACTCTCGGATTTCATGTGCTGCATACACACTGGTGAGAAACCGTTTAAGATTAAATATCACAGGTTATGAATATATCGTCACGTTCGCGTATCATGGAAGTGACCGAAGTAATTTAGTTTGTCTTAAGAACTTTACTGACGCTATCTGTTTATATTGTCCTAGAGCACAGTACTGAAGCGATGGAATCTAGCAGGTGATATTATTGCAGAGTTTAGTACTGACTGTATCATTTTTTTGCCCTGAGGACAGTATTGTCACATGATTTAAAACAATATAATTATTATATTAAAGCTGATCATTATTATATTAAAGCTGAACATATAAAATAGCCTATTGCTTAATAGCATACCTTTCTTCTGGCTTTATAAGTTACCAGTAGGTTTTTATGCAAGCATTTGATCTCTTAAGTAAAGTGTGACTTGGTGAACATTATTGTTATATTTTTACTTCTTATTATTGTTAACCCTTTTGTGTTTGTGAAGTAGTTTGCATTTATTATTACTTTTGCCTTCTTGCTTGTCTGTTTGCGTGTTTTGAGGATTACTGTGTTCTGTGAAAGCTGCAATTCCTATTCGATTTCTATACCTATTTCTATTATTCCAAGCATGGTCACATGTATAGGTGATTCACACATAACGTAAGCAAAATATTCGGGTGTGTTGTGGGAGGGTGGGGGAATATACTCTGCCTCTGCCCACTATTGTCAGATTAGGGAATAGAGGCAGCATACTCGTACACACTGGTGAGAAACCGTTTAAAATTAAATATATCACTTTCGATCATCAAGGAAGTGACCAAAGCCGATAATTTTGCTCTCAGGACTATACCGACACTAGCTGTTCACATTGCCCCTGAGGACAGTACTAATGGTAACTGGCTGTAGATATTGCACCTGAGGAAAGTAGTCGATATTGCCCCTGAGGACAGTATAAACGACATCTGTCAATGCGGTCCTTAGTGAGGTCCTTAGTGACAAAACATTATCTATCAATTAAGTCCCAAGCAACAATTCAGGCGCCATCTGTCAATAAGGTCCATATACACAATACTGACGTCATCTGTCAATAAGGTACCTTTCAACAATACTGACGCCGTCTGTCAATTAGGTCCCTATAGAAAATATGAACTCCATCTGTCAATAAGGTCTCTATGGATAATACACACACCATCTGTCACTAATGTACCTGTACCCAATACACACTTCATTTATCAACAAGGTTCCTATGGACAATTATGACGCCATCTACCAATACGGTCTGTTTCAACAATACTTACGCCATGTGTCAATAAGGTCCATAAGGACAACACAGACTACGTCTGTCAACAGTAACGTCCATTCAGATCATACTGACGCCGTCTGTCAATAATGTACATATTGACAAAACAAACACCATCTGTCAATAAGGTCCCTTAAGACAATACTGACTCTATCTGCCAATTAGGTCCCAATCAACAATATTGACACCATCTCTCAATAGGGTCCCAATAAAAAACTGATGCCACATGTCACTATGGTCCCTATTTGCTATATAAACGACATCTGTCAATAAGGTCCCTATGCACAATACAGACTCGATCTGTATAGACCACACTAACTCCATGTATCAATAACGTCGTTATTGACATAACAAGCACACTCTCTTAATAAGTTCCTGATAGAAAATACTGAGACTATCTGTCAATAAGGTCCCGGTCAACAATGATGGCAAAACAGTCAATAATGTCCATAAATACAATACTGACGCGATCTGTCAATAAGGTCTCTATCAACAATAGTGACGCCATCTGTCGATAAGAAACCCTATCAACAGTAATGACGCCACCTGTAAATATGGCCCGTATAGACCATACTGACGTCATCTGTCGATAACGTACTCCTATTGGAAATACTGACACTATCTGTCAAAAAGATCCCTATAGACAGTGTGTACGTTATCTGTCAATACGGTCCTTATAGTCACTATAGGCACAATCCATCAATTGGGACCCTGTATGCAATATGAACTCTATCTGTCAATAAGCTTTCTTTAGACAATACCAACATCATCTGTCACTAAGGTACCTGTATCCAATACAAACTTCATTTGTCAACAATGTACCTATGTACAATAATGACGCCATCTATCAATAAGATCCCTTTCAACAATAGTAACGCCATGCGTCAATATGCTCTCTATAGACAACACAGACTATGTCTGTCAATAACGAACCTACAGGCCATACTGACACCATCAGTCAATCTGTCAATAAGGTCCATGTTGACAAAACAAACACCATCTGTCAATAAGGTCCCTTAAGACAATAATGACTCTATCTGCCAAAAAGGTCCCTATTGACATCTCTCAATAAGGTCCCTATTGACAAATGAAACACCATTTCTTAGTAAATGCTGACTCTATCTGTCAATAAGGTCTCTATTTACATCTATCAATTAGATCCCTATTGGCAAAACAAAAACCATCTGCTAATAAGGTCCCTTAAGAAAATAGTCACTCTATGTTTCATTAAGGTCCCTATTGACATCTGTCAATAAGTTCCTTATTGACATCTGTCAATACGGTCTTTCCTATTGACAAAAAACACTATCCGTCAATAAGGTCCCTTAAGAAAATACTGACTCTATCAGCCAATAAGGTCCCAATCAACAATACTGGCATCATCTACAGAAAATAATGACACAATCTTTCAATAAGGTCCAAATAGAAAAAACCCTGATGCTACCTATTAAAATGGTCTCTATTTGAAATATAAACGACATCTGTCAATAAGGTCCCTATAAACAATACAGATGGCATCTGTCAATAACGCCACTATGGACAAAACAGACGGCATCTATCAATAAGGTCCCTATAAACAGTACAGACGGCCTTTGTCAATAATGGCCCTATAGACAATATTGACGCCATCTATCAATAAGGTCCCTATAGACAATACTGACGCCATGTGTCAATAAGGTCCTTGCGGACAAAAAAGAGAGCATCTGTCAATAATGCCCCTACAGATAATACAGACGGCATCTGTCAATAAGCTCCCTATAGACAATACAGACGGCATCTACCAATAAGGTCCTAATAGACAATAAAGGGGCATCTGTCAATAAGGCCCCTATAGACAATACAGATGGCATCTGTCAGTAAAGTCATCCCTATAGACAATACAGACGCCATTTGATAATGCCCCAATGGACAATACAGACGACATCTTTCATTAAGTTCTTTATAGACAATACAGACGGCATCTTCCAATAAGGTCCCTATAGACAATACAGACGGCATCTGTTAATAAGGTCCCTATAAACAGTACAGACTGCATCTGCCAATATTGCACCTATAGACAATACAGACGCCATCTGTGACTAATGCCCCTACAGACGATACAAACGGCATCTGACATTAAGGTCCCTACAGACAATACAGACGGCATGTGCCAATAAGGTCCCTATAGACAATACAGACGGCATCTGTCAATAAGGTCCCTATAGACAGTACAGACGCCATCTGCCAATAAGGTCCCAATAGACAATACCGACAGCATCTGTCAATAATGCCCCTACAGACAATACAGACAGCATCTGTCAAAAATGCCCCTTCATACAATAGAGACGGACTTGTCAATAAGGTCCCTACAGCAATACAGACGGCATCTATAAATAAGGTATTTATAGACAATACAGAAGGCATCTGTCAATAAGGTCCCTATAGACAATACAGACGGCATCTGTTAATAAGGTCCCTACAGTCAATACAGTTGGCATCTGTCAATAAGGTCCCTATAAACATTACAGACGGCATCTGTCAATAATGCACCTATGGGCAATATAGACGGCATCTGTCTCTAATGTCCCTACAGACAATACAGTCGGCATCTGTCAATAATGCACCTTTAGACAATACTGACGCATTCTGTCAATAAGGTCCCTATACATAATACAGACATCATGTGTCAATAAGGTCCATTAAGACAGTACAGACGGCATCTGTCAATAAGGTCCCTATACATAATACAGGCGACATGTGTCAATAAGGTCCCTATAGACAGTACAGAAGGCATCTGTCAATAAGGTCCCTATAGACAATACAGACGACATCTCACATTAAGGTCCCAAAAGATAATACAGACGGCATGTGCCAATAACGTCTCTATAGCCAATACAGACGGCATCTGTCAATAAGGTCCCTATAAACAGTACAGACGGCATCTGCCAATAAGGTCCCTATAAACAGTACAGACGGCATCTGCCAATAAGGTCCCTATAAACAGTACAGACGGCATCTGCCAATAAAGTCCCTACAAACAGTACAGACGGCATCTGCCAATAAGGTCCCTATAAACAGTACAGACGGCATGTGCCAATAAGGTCGCAGTAGACACTACAGACGTCATCTGTTAATAAAACCCCTATAGACAATACAGACAGCATCTGTCAATAAGATCCCTATGGACAACAGAGACGGCATCTGTCAATAATGCCCCTATGGACAATACAGACGGTATCTTTCTATAAGGTCTTTATAGACAATACAGACGTCATCTGTCAATAAGGTCCCTACAGACAATACAGTCGGCGTCTGTCAATAAGGTCCCTATAAACAGTGCAGACGGCATCTGTCAATAATGCACCTTTAGACAATACTGACGCATTCTGTCAATAAGGTCCCTATAGACAATACTTACGCCATCTATCATTAAGGTTCCTATAGACAATACACACGGCATCTGCCAATAAGGACCTTATTAACAGATGCCGTATGTATTGTCTATAGGGACGTTATTAACAGAAGCCGTCTGTATTGTCCATAGGACATTATTGACAGATGTCGTCTGTGTTGTCCATAGTGGCCTTATTGACAGATGCCGCCTATATTGTCTATTATGACCTTATTGGCAGATGCCGTCTGTATTGTCTATAGGGAGTTTATTGAAAGATGCCGTATGTATTATCTGTAGCGGCATTATTGACAGATGCCGTCTGTACTGTTTATAGGGACCTTATTGATAGATGGAGTAAGTATTGTCTATAGGGACCTTATTGACAGATGCCGTCTGTATTTTCTATAGGGACGTTATTGACAGGTGTCGTCTAGTGTATTGTTTATAAGGGCCTTATTGACACATGCCGTCTAAATTGTCTGTAGAGGCATTTTTGACAGATGCTGTCTGTATTGTCTATAGGTATCTTATTGACAGATGGCGTCTAAATTGTCTATAGAGACATTATTGACAGAATGCGTCAGTATTGTCTAAAGGCGCATTATTGACAGATGCCGTATGTACTGTTTATAGGGACCTTATTGACAGATGCCGAGTGTATTGTCTGTAGGGACCTTATTGACAGATGTCGTCTGTATTGTCTATAGGCACTTTATTGACGGATGCCGTCTGTATTGTCTATAAAGACCTTATTGAAAGATGCTGTCTGTATTGTCCAAAGGGGCATTATTGACAGATGCCGTCTCTGTCAGTAGGGTTCAAATCACTCGCTGTTGTTTAAGCCCCTCCTGTCAATTATGTCCCGACGAAGCTCCAGCTGTCAATTACGCCCCTACTTTGTATTAGATCGACGCATATTAACGCTAATATTAGTTACTTCCCTTTGCTTCTATTTTTATCAATTTAAGAGGGGGTAGATTTTATTCAACAATTCCGTAGACATAAAATTAAATTCGACAATGACATATTACTTTCTTTAGAATAATAAACGATGAATGCAATATTAAAGCTGTGTTTTTGTTTCTTGTCCCCCGTTAAAATCCGCCAAGGATAATTTTAATTTTGTACTATTTTCATAATAGAATGTATACTGTGGATATAAATCTAAATTACATGGCGAACATAGTGAACAGTTACTTCCCTTTCAATATATTCTCATTGAATACAAGCATGTTCTTAAATGGAATGTTATAATTGCTAGTAGTATTCAGGGTCGTAGCTACCTGTGGGCTCAGTCAGGGTCATATCTACGTGTAAGTCACTACTCATATGCATTAATAACGAGAGGGAATCGGGACGAATGTGGTGTGTTTAAATTCTATTCTCCGGGATATATATGCACACAGCCGCCCCTACCCGCATCCCGTCTCCCCAACGTGGGCAAATATTTATGGGTACATGAGTAAGACTAGCATAGTATGCAGTTGTATTTTGTATGTCAGGTTTCTTTCATTTGTTTCCTGATTGCGTTTCGTCCCCAAACATTACGTACCTCGTTTCGCATATACAATGCTTGTATCACATTGAGCAAGAGTGTTGTGTTTTAATATATGTAATCACCTCGGCGTCATCGTCCCACATCACATCAAATGTTGCGTGTAAGCTGTGTTTACAAGTTTATATCTCTTACATTTCTTATTCTAGCACAGCAAAATTTGGCCAGTAGATTCATTAATTGTGTGAGAAATCAGACACAGTTTACGGGCTATTCGTATTTGGGTTCCATGGGATCCCAGGGGTTACAGGAACCAAAATTACTTAAGCAGCCCTTAAGATAATGCTATAAAGTCTAGCATTATCTTAAGGAACCCAAATACGAATAGCCCGTAAACTGTGTCTGATTTCACATACACTTTTCTTGTCCTAGCTCTTGAGTAAGTTTGGGAATTGGTTTGCTTATAGTATGTTGTAAAGGGTTTCGTAAGTAAAGTTGTCTTCTACAATTTCTGGGCTCCAAAATGGAAACCAAATTGTGATGGCCCATAAATTGTTCAATAAAGGCAGATCAAGGTTTGCGTGTAAGCTGTTGTATATATTTGTATCGATTAAAATATATTTCTTATGTCACCCAAATTATGGTTTGGGATTTCTTATATCATTATTCATATTTTTTATACTTCACCCATATTGGGTCTCCCTTCTCTCCCTACCTGCCCTCAACAACCCGAAACCTCATTTTGTTTTTTCCCATTTGTCTTGTGTTGTTTTGGTTAACTTATTCTTACACATAAACCGCCACCGATTTTATTAAATTATTATTGTTATTATTATTATTATTATTATTATTATTATTATTATTATTATTATTATTATGTGTTGTTTTGATCAATTTCTCCACATATAGCTATGTTGCACCCCCCCCCCCCCTCCCCCACGCCACCCCTCATATCACATTTCCACCTCACCACCACTCGAAATCCGACTATTGTTTTCTTGTGTTTTTTTTGGCATATTTGTGTGTGGTTTTGGTCAATTATTACACTTATAACTATGTTGTGCCCACACCCCCAACCCCACACTGGAAACCCGATTTTATTTTATTTTATTTTTACATATTACTGATTTGTTTTGGTAAATTCTTACACATATAGCTATTTTGTGCCGCCCCAACTCTCCGCCCAACTCCCCCTCCCCTACAACCACTCCACCCCCACTCGAAACCCGATTATTTTTTTACTTGTTTCTTTGTGTTTTGTTTTGGTCAATTCTTACACAAATAACTATGTTACGCCCCCAACCCCCACCCCCACCCCCATCTGTGTTGTTTTGTTTTATAAGTTTATCAGTAAGTTTTGCCATAAAAGTTGTAATATGTGTAGAATAGCTATGAGTCTTTATGACATAGTTTAGGAGAAATAATGTCACGTATGTGTAATGTATAGAACCACTGCTCCTATCACACCGGTATAATCGTCGATTCACCTCTCTATGCATCTCCATGACAACAGAAAAATTTCAAAAACTGATAGAAGAATACATGTTAAACATCGTACATAGATGAATATACTACCTTCAGTACAATAATGATAGGTGAACTTTTAAAAAAATGTGTTGTTGTTAACAGTTGCCTGTCTGAGCCTCGAATGATCCAGCACGATTTTATCGTGCGCACGCATCACTGATCATCAAATACACCGTTGTCAACCGGAATAACCGTAATCAAATTTAATACACTGTACACAACGTATATTCGAACAATGCATCAACAGACCAAAGATAAATACAGATCAATTTCGGATTAAAGGGACACATGGCAGTCTTGAGTTTTATGCATATAATAGAAATGTGTGTGTGTGTGTGTGTGTGTGTGTGTGGTTCTAAGGTTTAACTTTCCTCCACCAACATACTCGATAAGTTACGCAAATATTACAATTTGCTCCTCGATTAACTCTGCGTCATTTTGACTTCATATATATTGCATATAATTAAATAAAGAATTGAGATTTCAATTTTCTTCATTATTTCACCATTGTTTTAAATATGTTATTGGTGCAATGTTATAAAAAAGTTGGTAATTTGTAAAAATAATTTGCTTTGAACTGTTCTAACAATTAATGTTAATGTTTGAACAAATGCAAGTTCACAGAAAAACTAACGGCACGTTTTTAAAAATTCAAGATTGCCGTGTGTCCCTTTAAAACTGATAAAAAATATAATAATAATAAAAATCACTACCTGCCCAAATTGTACTCTTAATTTATCTAAGATTTTAAAAATAATGTTATATCGCCGGGGGCCCGAGTTTCTATACCCGCCACGCCCACCAACCGAACAGCTCTTGTTATGAAACATATCTGAAGACTAAATATATCTGACGACAGTACTGTTTATATAGGGCAGTTATAAGGCTAGATGTGTGAAAAGTACTGAAAAAAAGTACTGTTACCAGTTGATATTGTCTGTGACGACATTAATGGCACTGCCTGTTGATTTTCAGCTCTGGCGTTATATTGCTTATTATTTTCTCCGCAATAATATCGACTCTAGCTAAGGGATTGAAGTACCAGTTGTAGAGGCTACTGTAGATCCTTTGTCCATGGGAACTCAGCTCTAGCTTATGATATTGTCTCCGAGTACAGTACTAACGCAAAATGTTGAGCTGAAGCTGTTATATTGTCACTATTTTCATTATTTCAACTGTAACACTTATGACTTCATATGTTAATAAGTACCCTGATGATACATGTAGTGTCATACACGTCAGTGGGTGTTAGTGTCCCTGTGTTTGTCACAGACGTCAATTATTAGTAGAGTTCCTGTGGAAGCTACAGAAGACAGCTGTTAACAGAGCCCCTATGAATGTCACATACGTCAGCTGTTGATAGTAACCATGTGGATGTTACAGACGCCAGTTGTTGATACTATATCTGACGATGTCACAGACACCAATTGTTGATAGTGTCCCTGAGGACAGTACTAACGCTACTTGTTGATATTTTCAAGTTTGTCAGTACTAATGATAGCTGTTGATATTGCCCATGAGGACAGTACTAATGCTGGCTGTTAATGTTGCCACTGAGGACAGTAATAACGCTGACTGTTGAAATTGTCCATGAGGACAGTACTAACGTTAGCTGTTGACATTGCCCCTGAGGACAGTACTAACGCTAGCTGTTGATATTCCCCTGAGGACAGTACTAGCGGTAGATATTGCCCCTTAGGACAGTAATAACGCTAGCTGTTAATATTGCCACTGAGGACAGTACTAGCGGTAGCTGTTGATTTTTCCCCTTAGGACAGTACTAACGCTAGCTCGTTAATATTGTCCCTGAGGACACAACTTACGCCAGCTGTTGATATTGCCCATTAGGACAGTACTAACGACAGCTGTTGATATTGCCCTTTAGGACAGTACTAACGTTAGCTGTTGATATTGGCCCTGAGGACAGTACTAACGGTTGCTGTTAATATTGCCCCTTAGGACAGTACTAGCACTAGCTGTTGATATTGGCCCTGAGGAAACTACTTACGCCAGCTGTTGATATTGCCCATTAGGAGTGTACTTTATCTTGCTGTTGATATGGCCCCTGACGACTGTAATTACGTTGGCTGTTGATAAGGCCCTTGAGGGCAGTACTAACGCCCACTGTTGATATTGCCCCTTAGGGCAATACTTACGCTGGCTGTTAATTTTGCCACTGAGGACGGTACTAAAGCTGGCTGCTGAAATTGTCCATTAGGTCAGTACTAACGCTAGCTGTTGACATTGCCCCAGAGGATAGTACTAACGCTAGCTGTTGATATTGCCCCTGAGGACAGTACTAGCGGTAGCGGGTTGATATTGCCCCTTAGGAAAGTACTAAAGGTAGCTGTTGATACTGACCCTGAGGACACTACTTCCGCAAGCTATTGATATTGCCCATTAGAACAGTACTAACGCCAGCTGTTCATAATGGCTCTTAGGGCACTACTAACGCCAGCTGTTGATATTGGCCCTGAGGACACTACTTACGCCAGCTGTCGCTGGCTGTTGATATTTCCCGTTAGGGCAGTACTAATTCTAGTTGTTGATATGTCACCAAGGGACATTACTATTTGGCTGTTGTTATGGCCCCCTGGGGACAGTGCTATCACTGGCTGTTGATATTGCCTCTGAAGACAATACTAACGTCAGCTGTTGATATTGGCCCGGAGGACACTGACTACGCCAGCTGTTGATATTGCCCCTAAGGACATTGCTATCGCGGGCTGTTGATTTGGCCCCTGAGGACAGTGCTGTCGCTGGCTGTTGATATTTCCCGTTAGGACAGTACTAATTCTAGTTGTTGATATGTCACCTAGGCACAGTACTAACTTTGGCTGTTGTTATGGCCTCTGGGGACAGTGCTATCACTGGCTGTTGATATTGCCCCTGAGGACAATACTAACGCCAGCTGTTGATATTGGCCCTGAGGACACTACTTACGCCAGCTGTTGATATTGCCCCTAAGGACATTGCTATCGCTGGCTGTTGATATGGCCCCTGAGGACAGTGCTATCGCTGGCTGTTGATATTTCCCCAGATTACAGTACTTACGCTGGCTGTTGATATTGTCCATGAGAACAGTACGAACGTTAGCTGTTTATATTGCACCTGAGGACAGTAATAACGGCAGCTGTTGAAATTTAACCCAAGGATAGTACTAACACTATCTGTTGATATTGCCCCTAAGGACAGTACTATCGTTAGCTGTTGATATTGCCCCTTAGGACAGTACTAACGCTAGCTGTTGATATTGGCCCTGAGGACACGACTTACGCCAGCTGTTGATATTGCCTCTGAGGACAGTACTAACGCAAGCTGTTGATATTGGCTCTGAGGACCCCACTTATGCCAACTGGTGATATTGCCTCCGAGGGCAGTACTAACGCTAGCTGTTGATATTGCCATAAGGACAGTACTAGCGTTAGCTGTTGATCATGCCCCTTAGGACAGTACTAACGCTAGCTGTTGATATAGGCCCTGAGGACACTGCCTACGCCAGCTGTTGATATTGCCTCTAAAGACGTTGCTATCGCTGGCTGTTGATATGGGCTCCGAGGACACTGCCGACGCCAGCTGTTGATATTGCCCGTTAGGACAGTACTAACTCTAGTTGTTGATATGTCCCTTAGGGACAGTACTAACTTTGGCTGATGTAATGGCCCCTGGGGACAGTGCTATCACTGGCTGTTGATATTGCCCCCGAGGACAATACTAACGCCAGCTGTTGATATTGGCCCTAAGGACATTGATATCACTAGCTGTTGATATGGGCCCTGAGGACACTGCCTACGCCAGCTGTTGATATGGCCCGTTAGGACAGTACTAAATCTAGCTGTTGATATGGCCCCTATGAACAGTACTAACTTTGGCTGTTGTTATGGTCCCTGGGCACAGTGCTATCACTGGCTGTTGATATTGGCCCTGAGGACACTACTTACGCCAGCTGTTGATATTGCCCCTAAGGACATTGCTATCGCTGGCCGTTGATATGGCCCCTGAGGACAGTTCTATCCCTGGCTGTTGATATTTCCCCAGAGGACAGTACTAACGCTGGCTGTTGATATTGTCCATGAGAACAGTACGAACGTTAGCTGTTTATATTGCACATGAGGACAGTAATAACGCCAGCTGTTGAAATTTAACCCATGGATAGTACTAACGCTATCTGTTGATATTGCCCCTAAGGACATTACTATCGTTAGCTGTTGATATTGCCCCTTAGGACAGTACTAACGCTAGCTGTTGATATTGGCCCTGAGGACACGACTTACGCCAGCTGTTGATATTGCCTCTGAGGACAGTACTAACGCAAGCTGTTGATATTGGCTCTGAGGACACCACTTACGCCAGCTGTTGATATTGCCTCCGAAGGCAGTACTAACGCTAGCTGTTGATATTGCCATAAGGACAGTACTAGCGTTAGCTGTTGATCATGCCCCTTAGGACAGTACTAACGCTAGCTGTTGATATAGGCCCTGAGGATACTGCCTACGCCAGCTGTTGATATTGCCTCTAAGGACGTTGCTATCGCTGGCTGTTGATATGGGCTCCGAGGACACTGCCGACGCCAGCTGTTGATATGGCCCTTAGGGACAGTACTAACTTTGGCTATTGTTATGGCCCCTGGGGACAGTGCTATCACTGGCTGTTGACATTGCCGCTGAGGACAGTACTAACGCCAGATGTTTATATTGGCCCTGAGGAAACTACTTACGCCAGCTGTTGATATTTCCCCTGAGGACTTTACTATCGCTAGCTGCTGATATTGCCCCTAGGGACAGTATTAAAACTAGCTGTTGATATGGCCCCAGGGGACACTACTAACTTCAGCTGTTGATATTGCCCCTTAAGATAGAACTGACCCTAGCTGTTGATATTGTCCCTGAGGACAGTAATAAACCTAGCTGTTGATATAGCCCCTGAGGACAGTACTAACACACTCTGTTGATATTGGCCCTTAGGGCAGTACAATCGCTAGCTGTTGATACTGCCCCTAGGGACGGTAATAAGACTAGATGTTGATATGGCCCAGAGGACAGTACTAACGCCAGCTGGTATTGCCCTGTACGATAGTACTAAAAGTAAGTATAACATTAGCTGTTGATAATGCCCCTTAGAACAATATTAACGCTAGATGTTGATATGGCCCTTAGAACAGTAATTACCCTAGCTGTTGATATGGCCGAGGACAGTACTAATTATAGCTGTTTATATTGCCCCGTAAGGACATTACTAAGCTGTAGATATTGACACTGAGAGTAATAATGCCAGCTGTTGATACTGCCCCTTAAGATAATATTAACGCTAGCTATTGATATTGCCCCTAAGGACAGTATTAACGCCAGCTGTTGATATTTTCCCTTAGGATAGTCCTAAACCTAGCCGTTGATATTGCCCCTTAGAACAGTAATAACGCTAGCTGTTGATATGGCCCCTGCGGATGTTACTAATTCTAGGTGATGATATTGCCCCTTAGGACATTATTAAGCTGTTGATATTGCCCTTGAGGAGAGTACTAAACGTAGCTGTTGATATTGCCCCTAAGAACAGTAATAACGCTAGCTGTTAATATGGATCCTGAGGACTTTACTATCGCTAGCTGCTGATATTGCCCCTATGGACAGGACTAAAACTAGCTGTTGCTATTGCCCCAGATGACATTACTAACGTCAGCTGTTGATATTGCCCCTTAAGATAGAACTAACCCTAGCTGTTGATATTGCCCCTAAGGACAGTAATACACCTAGCTGTTGATATAGCTCGAGGACAGTACTATCGCTAGCTGTTGATACTGCCCCTAGGGACGGTACTAAAACTAGCTGTTGAAATGGCCCCAGAGGACAGTACTAAACCTAGCTGTTTATATGGCCTCTGAGGACAGTACTAACGCCAGCTGCTGATATTGCTCCAAAGGACAGTACTAACACCAGATGTTGATATTGACCAATAGGACAGTACTATCGCTTGCTGCTGATATTGTCCCTTAGGACAGTACTAAAACTAGCAGTTGGTATAGCCCCAGAGGACAGTACTAACGTCAGCTGTTGATATTGCCCCTTAAGATAGAACTAACTTAGCTGTTGATATTGCCTCTGAGGACAGTAATAAACCTAGCTGTTGATATATCCCCTGAGGACAGTACTAACGCCAGCATGTTTTTTTCCAACCGAATTAGAGACACGTGCCCTTAATTCGACCGAATTATATTACGCGGTCCGAGTATTAACTTTCATACCCATTCAACCCTGTCTTCAAGAAGTGAAAGCGGGGTTGGCTGGGGTATGAAATAAAACCTTAATTTTGGCTTTAAAAAGTGTATATTGTAAAATTAAAACATTTAATAGGTAATTGTAAACAGTTTATTGTATTATTTCAGTAAAACATGTTTTTAAACGTGTTTTTTTGTCAAAAATATCCATTATAAAATCCTGCTAATATAAGCTTTCCCATCGCTTAAGGGTATTAAGGCGGGACCACGTAATGAGGGACACGTGTGCGAATTCTGACTGGCTCAAATACGGTTCCACAGTTCACTTTGTATAGCACTGATCATGGGAGGTATATTACCTTTGATTTTCAATATATGTTTGCATATACTAGTATCATTAAATGAACTAGTTTTCACTATCGGTTAAGAATGTCTTCACGTGTGTACATGATTTCCTTATGTTGGTATCTTTGGTATGTCTGATGCTTGGTGGTATTATATATGTCCTATTACAGGTATATGTTGCCTTTCACTTATAGAGATATAATTAATTAATTGTCAATTAAAAGCCATGTCTCATTACTTTCCCGATTACAGAAAAAGTAGTCTCTGGTTCAAGAATCAATAACATTGTGATTAAACATGAATGTCGTATTTAATTATTGTTTATTTTTATTTATTTTTATGTATGTATATATGATAGTATGTATGTGTGAAAGTATGTGTGTGTGTGTGTGCGTGCGTGCGTGCGTGCGTGAGTGCGTGCGTAAGTGCGTGAGTGCGTAAGTGCGTGCGTGAGTGCTTCTATGTATCAGCGTAATTACGGGTCTGACGCAATGTTATTTATTCGATCTTTGGAGACTGGAGCCCGATATTTATATTTAGATATCGGTGGTACATTTTCAATTGCTTTTGTTTTCTATACTTAATTTTCGATTCGGTGGTTCCACTACTCCGCCGATAAAAGGCTATGGGTATTGTTTAACCACTCATAGGATATGTTGTCTGCTTTTTAATTGAGTCTTTCGGCTGCTACTTTTGATACGCAGGCTTCATAACCGCTGGAGCAACTAAATTCCATTTTGTTTATTTTGCTCTTCGGGGCATACAATTGTATTAGATACTGGGACGGTTAAACGTATATACTATTATTTTATGAATATTGATTTCTGCTATACCCGGCACTAGGGTGAGTGAGCGGTAGCTAGCATATTTCACTACCGTTCATGAACAGTCAGACCGAGACTGCAATATTGCATATGTATCGTGTTCTGTCGTTTCCAACGGTCTACTCTCATACTCTTTTAAGTTAAATAACGCAGCAGTCGCATACATGCGTCGACCATGACAATGCATTGTGTGATGGTATTATCACATAATGCGTACACGTCACATATTGCGTATTGAATTTGACGCATTATATTAATAATCATATTCACCTACTGTTTAAAAATAAATTTCTGTATACCGAATTTAGTTCAGTAGAATGTATTAGTGCATAATTCCCTCCTGTACCAGACGATGCATATCAGTTTACAAAAGAAATAGGATGTCTCTGTCATCCGTTAATTTCTTTTTAAAACAGTAGTCAAATGTGAGTATACATACAGAGGAGAAGCCATATAAGCGACACAAAATAAGATATTCAGTTATTTTTCGGTTAGAAATATTTAGTGATAATGTCTAGGTAATGAGAGAGATGTATATATTGTCCTTTAAGTTTCCGCATAGCACTAGTTACTCATTTTAGTAAAGTATAAGTTATTTGTGCCTAACTGACTCCTATACCACCCGATGTATATGTGTATACAGGAGAAATACCATTTTCTGATAAGAAAGGATATGAGTATATATGTCCATGGTTTCATGTATTAAACAATTCTTGATAATCGTGGATATGTATGTGTATGCCCTTTTTGACGTGTGTGAAGCTAATTCGTACTACGTTTCACAGTATCTTTCCCTAATAATTAACGGTCAATTAAAGCTCTCATTTAGAAAAACAACATAAAGGTAGGGTAAACGAAAAGACAACTATGCATACACATACACACTGGTGAGAAACCGTTTAATATTAAATATCACAAGTTATGAATATATTGTCCCTTTCGCGTATCAAGGAAGTGACCTAATTAATTTAATTAACCGTTCAGGAGTTTACGGACGCTCGCTGTTGATAATGTCTTTAAGTACAGTACTGAAGCAATGGTAGATAGTAGGTGATATTTTCGCAGAGTTTAGTAATAACCGTATCAGGATTTTTTTTCACTGAGGACAATTCTGACACATGATTTAAAAGAATAAAATTATTATATTAAAGCAGTTCATTAAAAAAAAAAAATGTCACTTAATTGCCCTACTTTCTTCTGGCGTTATAAACTACCAGCAGGTTAATGTTTGTATACAAGCATTTAATTTCTTACTTAAATATTGTGACTTGCGGAATACTCTTGTTATATTCTTAGTGATATTATCCAAGCATGTTCACATGTACAGGTGATCAACACATAAAGTAAGCAAACTATTCGGGAAGGGTGGGTGAATGCGGGTGGGTGTGTGGGGGGGGGGGGGGGGGGGTCGGGGAATACTCTGCCCATCACTCTCGGATTTCATGTGCTGCATACACACTGGTGAGAAACCGTTTAAGATTAAATATCACAGGTTATGAATATATCGTCACGTTCGCGTATCATGGAAGTGACCGAAGTAATTTAGTTTGTCTTAAGAACTTTACTGACGCTATCTGTTTATATTGCCCTAGAGAACAGTACTGAAGCGATGGAATCTAGCAGGTGATATTATTGCAGAGTTTAGTACTGACTGTATCCTTTTTTTGCCCTGAGGACAGTATTGTCACATGATTTAAAACAATATAATTATTATATTAAAGCTGATCATTATTATATTAAAGCTGATCATATAAAATAGCCTATTGCTTAATAGCATACCTTTCTTCTGGCTTTATAAGTTACCAGTAGGTTTTTATGCAAGCATTTGATCTCTTAAGTAAAGTGTGACTTGGTGAACATTATTGTTATATTCTTACTTCTTATTATTGTTAACCCTTTTGTGTTTGTGAAGTAGTTTGCATTTATTATTACTTTTGCCTTCTTGCTTGTCTGTTTGCGTGTTTTGAGGATTACTGTGTTCTGTGAAAGCTGCAATTCCTATTCGATTTCTATACCTATTTCTATTATTCCAAGCATGGTCACATGTATAGGTGATTCACACATAACGTAAGCAAAATATTCGGGTGTGTTGTGGGAGGGTGGGGGAATATACTCTGCCTCTGCCCACTATTGTCAGATTAGGGAATAGAGGCAGCATACTCGTACACACTGGTGAGAAACCGTTTAAAATTAAATATATCACTTTCGCTCAAAGCCGATAATTTTGCTCTCAGGACTATACCGACACTAGCTGTTCACATTGCCCCTGAGGACAGTACTAATGGTAACTGGCTGTAGATATTGCACCTGAGGAAAGTAGTCGATATTGCCCCTGAGGACAGTATAAACGACATATGTCAATGGGGTCCTTAGTGAAGTCCTTAGTGACAAAACATTATCTATCAATTAAGTCCCAAGCAACAATTCAGGCGCCATCTGTCAATAAGGTCCATATACACAATACTGACGTCATCTGTCAATAAGGTACCTATCAACAATACTGACGCCGTCTGTCAATTAGGTCCCTATAGACAATATGAACTCCATCTGTCAATAAGGTCTCTATGGACAATACCCACACCATCTGTCACTAATGTACCTGTACCCAATACACACTTCATTTATCAACAAGGTCCCTATGGACAATTATGACGCCATCTTCCAATACGGTCTGTTTCAACAATACTTACGCCATGTGTCAATAAGGTCCATAAAGACAACACAGACTACGTCTGTCAACAGTAACGTCCATTCAGATCATACTGACGCCGTCTTTCAATAATGTCCCTATTGACAAAACAAACACCATCTGTCAATAAGGTCCCTTAAGACAATACTGACTCTATCTGCCAATAAGGTCCCAATCAACAATACTGACACCATCTCTCAATAGGGTCCCAATAAAAAACTGATACACATGTCACTATGGTCCCTATTTGCTATATAAACGACATCTGTCAATAAGGTCCCTATGCACAATACAGACTCGATCTGTATAGACCACACTAACTCCATGTATCAATAACGTCGTTATTGACATAACAAGCACACTCTCTTAATAAGTTCCTGATAGAAAATACTGAGACTATCTGTCAATAAGGTCCCGGTCAACAATGATGGCAAAACAGTCAATAATGTCCATAAATACAATACTGACGCGATCTGTCAATAAGGTCTCTATCAACAATATTGACGCCATCTGTCGATAAGAAACCCTATCAACAGTAATGACGCCACCTGTAAATATGGCCCGTATAGACCATACTGACGTCATCTGTCGATAACGTACTCCTATTGGAAATACTGACACTATCTGTCAAAAAGATCCCTATAGACAGTGTGTACGTTATCTGTCAATACGGTCCTTATAGTCACTATAGGCACAATCCATCAATTGGGACCCTGTATGCAATATGAACTCTATCTGTCAATAAGCTTTCTTTAGACAATACCAACATCATCTGTGTCCCTAAGGTACCTGTATCCAATACAAACTTCATTTGTCAACAATGTACCTATGTACAATAATGAAGCCATCTATCAATAAGATCCCTTTCAACAATAGTAACGCCATGCTCAATATGCTCTCTATAGACAACACAGACTATGTCTGTCAATAACGAACCTACAGGCCATACTGACACCATCAGTCAATCTGTCAATAAGGTCAATGTTGACAAAACAAACACCGTATGTCAATAAGGTCCCTTAAGACAATAATGACTCTATCCGCCAAAAAGGTCCCTATTGACATCTCTCAATAAGGTCCCTATTGACAAATGAAACACCATTTCTTAGGGAATGCTGACTCTATCTGTCAATAAGGTCCCTATTTACATCTATCAATTAGGTACCTATTGGCAAAACAAAAACCATCTGCTAATAAGGTCCCTTAAGAAAATAGTCACTCTATGTTTCATTAAGGTCCCTATTGACATCTGTCAATAAGTTCCGTATTGACATCTGTCAATACGGTCTTTCCTAGTGACAAAAAACACTATCCGTCAATAAGGTCATTTAAGAAAATACTGACTCTATCAGCCAATAAGGTCCCAATCAACAATACTGGCATCATCTACAGAAAATAATGACACAATCTTTCAATAAGGTCCAAATAGAAAAAAAAACTGATGCTACCTATTAAAATGGTCCCTATTTGAAATATAAACGACATATGTCAATAAGGTCCCTATAAACAATACAGACGGCATCTGTCAATAACGCCACTATGGACAAAACAGACGGCATCTATCAATAAGGTCCCTATAAACAGTACAGACGGCCTTTGTCAATAATGGCCCTATAGACAATATTGACGCCATCTGTCAATAAGGTCCCTATAGACAATACTGACGCCATGTGTCAATAAGGTCCCTGCGGACAATAAAGAGAGCATCTGTCAATAATGCCCCTACAGATAATACAGACGGCATCTGTCAATAAGCTCCCTATAGACTATACAGACGGCATCTACCAATAAGGTCCTTATAGACAATAAAGGGGCATCTGTCAATAAGGCCCCTATAGACAATACAGATGGCATCTGTCAGTAAGGTCATCCCTATAGACAATACAGACGCCATTTGATAATGCCCCAATGGACAATACAGACGACATCTTTCATTAAGTTCTTTATAGACAATACAGACGGCATCTTCCAATAAGGTCCCTATAGACAATACAGACGGCATCTGTTAATAAGGTCCCTATAAACAGTACAGACTGCATCTGCCAATATTGCACCTATAGACAATACAGACGCCATTTGTGACTAATGCCCCTACAGACGATACAAACGGCATCTGACATTAAGGTCCCTGCAGACAATACAGACGGCATGTGCCAATAAGGTCCCTATAGACAATACAGACGGCATCTGTCAATAAGGTCCCTATAGACAGTACAGACGCCATCTGCCAATAAGGTCCCAATAGACAATACCGACAGCATCTGTCAATAATGCCCCTACAGACAATACAGACAGCATCTGTCAAAAATGCCCCTTCATACAATAGAGACGGACTTGTCAATAAGGTCCCTACAGACAATACAGACGGCATCTATAAATAAGGTATTTATAGACAATACAGAAGGCATCTGTAAATAAGGTCCCTATAGACAATACAGACGGCATCTGTTAATAAGGTCCCAACAGTCAATACAGTTGGCATCTGTCAATAAGGTCCCTATAAACATTACAGACGGCATCTGTCAATAATGCACCTATGGGCAATATAGACGGCATCTGTCTCTAATGTCCCTACAGACAATACAGTCGGCATCTGTCAATAATGCACCTTTAGACAATACTGACGCATTCTGTCAATAAGGTCCCTATACATAATACAGACATCATGTGTCAATAAGGTCCATTAAGACAGTACAGACGGCATCTGTCAATAAGGTCCCTATACATAATACAGGCGACATGTGTCAATAAGGTCCATATAGACAGTACAGAAGGCATCTGTCAATAAGGTCCCTATAGACAATACAGACGACATCTCACATTAAGGTCCCTAAAGATAATACAGACGGCATGTGCCAATAAGGTCTCTTTAGCCAATACAGACGGCATCTGTCAATAAGGTGCCTATAAACAGTACAGACGGCATCTGCCAATAAGGTCGCAGTAGACAATACAGACGTCATCTGTTAATAAAACCCCTATATACAATACATACAGCATCTGTCAATACGATCCTTATGGACAACAGAGACGGCATCTGTCAATAATGCCCCTATGTACAATACAGACGGTATCTTTCTATAAGGTCTTTATAGACAATACAGACGGCATCTGTCAATAAGGTCCCTACAGACAATACAGTCGGCGTCTGTCAATAAGGTCCCTATAAACAGTGCAGACGGCATCTGTCAATAATGCACCTTTAGACAATACTGACGCATTCTGTCAATAAGGTCCCTATAGACAATACTAACGCCATCTATCAATAAGGTTCCTATAGACAATACACACGGCATCTGCCAATAATTGACAGATGTCGTCTGTGTTGTCCATAGTGGCCTTATTGACAGATGCCGCCTATATTATCTATTATGACCTTATTGACAGATGCCGTCTGTATTGTCTATAGGGAGTTTATTGAAAGATGCCGTATGTATTATCTGTAGCGGCATTATTGACAGATGCCGTCTGTACTGTTTATAGGGACCTTATTGATAGATGGAGTAAGTATTGTCTATAGGGACCTTATTGACAGATGCCGTCTGTATTTTCTACAGGGACGTTATTGACAGATGTCGTCTAGTGTATTGTTTATAAGGGCCTTATTGACACATGCCGTCTAAATTGTCTGTGGAGGCATTATTGACAGATGCTGTCTGTATTGTCTATAGGTACCATATTGACAGATGGCGTCTATATTGTCTATAGGGACATTATTGACAGAATGCGTCAGTATTGTCTGTAGGTGCATTATCGACAGATGCCGTCTGTACTGTTTATAGGGACCTTATTGACAAATATTGACTGTATTGTCTGTAGAGACCTTATTGACTGATGCCTTCTGTAATGTCTATAGGGACCTTATTGACAAATGCCGTGTGTATTGTCTATAGGAACCTTTGTAATAGATGGCGTAAGTATTGTCTATAGGGAACTTATTGACAGAATGCGTCAGTATTGTCTAAAGGCGAATTATTGACAGATGCCGTATGTACTGTTTATAGGGACCTTATTGACAGATGCCGACTGTATTGTCTGTAGGGACCTTATTGACAGATGTCGTCTGTATTGTCTATAGGAACTTAACTGACGGATGCCGTCTGTATTGTCTATAAAGACCTTATTGAAAGATGCTGTCTGTATTGTCCAAAGGGGCATTATTGACAGATGCCGTCTCTGTTGTCCATAGGGACCTTCTTGACAGATGCCGTCTGTATTGTCTATAGGGATCTTATTGACAAATGACACCTGTATTGTCGATAGGGACCTTATTGACAGATGCCGTCTGTATTGTCTTTTTGGACTTTATTGTCTGATGGCGGCAGTATTGGCTATAGGATTATGTACCGTCTGTACTGTTTATAGGGACCTTATTGACAGATACCGTCTGTATTGTCTATAGGGACCTTATTGACACATGCCGTCTGTATTGTCTGTAGGGACCTTCATATCAGATGCCGTCTGTATTGTCTATAGGGACCTTATTGACAGATGACGTCTGTATTGTCTGTAGGGGCATTAGTGACAGATTGCTTCTGTATTGTCGATAGGGGCATTAATGACAGATGCCGTATGTACCTTTTGTAGGGACTGTATTGACAGATGCCGTCTGTACTGTCTATAGGGACCTTATTGACAGATGCCGTCTGTATTGTCTATAAGGAGCCTATTGACAGATGCCATCTGCATTGTCTGTAGGGACCTTATTGACAGATGCCGTCTGTATTGTATGTAGGGTCATTATTGACAGATGCTGTCTGTATTATCTATAGGGGCATTATTGACAGATGCAGTCTGTACTGTTTATAGGGAATTTATTAACAGATGCCGTCTGTATTGTCTATAGGGACCTTATTGGCAGATGCCGTCTGTATTGTCTATAAAGACCTTATTGAAAGATGCCGTCTGTATTGTCCATCGGGGCATTATCAGATGGCGTCTGTATTGTCTATAGGCATGACCTTATTGACAGATGCCGTCTGTATTGTCTATAGGAGGACCTTATTGATAGATGCCGTCTGTATTGTCTATAGGGAGCTTATTGACATATGCCGTCTGTATTGTCTGTATGGGCATTATTGACAGATGCTCTCTTCATTTTCCGCAGGGACCTTATTGACAGATGGCGTCAGTATTGTCTATAGGGACCTTATTGACAGATGGCGTCAATATTGTCTACAGGGGCATTATTGACAAAGGCCGTCTGTACTGTTTATAGGAGTTTATAGGGACCTTATTGATAAAGGTCGTCTATTTTGTCAATAGTGGCGTTATTGACAGATGTCATCCGTATTGTATATAGGGACCTTATTGACAGATGTCGTTTATATTTCAAATAGGGACCATTTTGACAGGTAGCATCAGTTTTTTTCTATTGGGATCTTATTGAAAGATTGTGTCATTATTATCTTTAGGTACCTTACTGACAGATGATGCCGCCAGTATTGTTGACTGGGACCTTATTGGCTGATAGAGTCAGTATTTTCTTAAGGGACCTTATTGACGGATAGTTTTTTGTCAATAGGGAAGACCGTATTGACAGATGTTAATACGGAACTTACTGACAGATGTAAATAGGGACCTTAATGACACATAGAGTGACTATTTTCTTAAGGGACCTTATTAGCAGATGGTTTTTGTTTTGCCAATAGGGACCTAATTGACAGATGTCAATAGGGACCTTATTAACAGATAGAGTCAGCATTTCCTAAACAATGGTGTTTCTTTTGTCAATAGGGTCCTTATTGAGAGATGTTAGTAGGGATCTTTTTGGCAGATAGAGTCATTATTTTCTTAAGAGACCTTATTGACACACGGTGTTTGTTTTGTCAACATGGACCTTATTGACAGATTGACAGATGGCGTCAGGATGGTCTGTAGGTTCGTTATGGACAGACATAGTCTGTGTTGTCTATAGAGAGCATATTGACGCATGGCGTAAATATTGTTGAAAGGGATCTTATTGATAGATGGCGTCTTTATTGTACAGAGGTACATTGTTGACAAATGAAGTTTGTATTTGATACAGGTACCTTAGTGACAGATGATGTTGTTATTGTCCAAAGAAACCTTATTGACAGATAGAGTTCATAGTGTATATAGAGTCCCAATTGATGGATTGTGCCTATATTGACTATAAGGACCGTATTGACAGATTACGTACACACTGTCTATAGAGACCTTTTTGACAGATGGTGTCAGTATTTTCAATAGAGACGTTATCGACAGATGACGTCAGTATGGTCTATACGGACCATATTTACAGGTGGCGTCATTACTGTTGATAGAGTAACTTATCGACAGATGGCCTCAATATTGTTGATAGAGACCTTATTGACAGATCGCTTCAGTATTGTATATATGGACCTTATTGACAGAGTTTGCCATCATTGTTGATTGGGACCTTATTGACAGATAACCTTAGTATTTTCTATCAGGAACCTATTAAGAGAGTGTGCTTGTTTGGTCAATAACGACGTTATTGATACATGGAGTTAGTGGAGTCTATCCTATTATCCTAAGGGGCAATATCAACAGCCATAGATAACACTGTCCTAAGGGGCCATAACAATTACTAGATTTAGTACTGTCCTAAGGGGCAATATCAGCAGCTAGCGACAGTACTGTCCTATCGGTCAATATCAATAGCTGGCGTTAGTACTGTCCTTAGGGGCAATATCAGCAGTTGGCGTTAGTACTGTCCTCAGACGGCATATAAACAACTAGGTTTAGTACTGTCCTCTGGGGCCATATCAACAGCTAGTTTTAGTACCGTCCCTAGGGGCAGTATCAGCAGATAGCGATAGTAAAGTCCTCAGGGGCCATAGCAACAGCTAGGGTTATTACTGTTATTAGGGACAATATCAAAGCTCGTTCAGTACTCTCCTCAGGGGCAATATCAACAGCTAATAATATCCTAAGGGGCACTATCATAACCTAGAATTAGTACTATCCCCAGGGGCCATATCAACAGCTAGCTATTACTGTTCTAAGAGGAAATATCAGCGGCTAGGTTTAGGACTATCCTAAGGGGCAATATCAACAGCTGGCGTTAGAACTGTTCTGAGGGTCAATATCAACAGCTAGCTTTAGTACCACGTTAAGGGGCAATATCAGCAGCTAGCGTTAGTACTGTCCTCAATGGCAATATCAACTGCCTGCGTTGGTATTGTCCTCAGTGGCAATATCAACAGCCAGCGTTTGTACTGTCCTAAGTGTAATACCAACAGTTATCGTTAGTAATGTCCTCGGGGGCGTTATCAGGAGCTAGCTGTAGAACTACAATATCAACACCTAGTCTGTAACATGCACAGGTATCAACAAGCTTTTGTTCTGTCTATATGGACACTATCAACAGCTATTGTCTGTAACATCCACATGAACAATATCAACAGCCAGCGTCATATAGGGATAATATCAACAGCTAGAGTAAGTACCGTCCACAAGTCAATATCAACAGGTAGCGTTAGTCTTGTCCTCAGGGGCAATGTCAACAGCTAGCGTTAGTACTGTCCTCAGAGATATTATCAACAGCTAGCGTTAGTACTGTCCTTCGGGGCAATATCGCCGGCTAGCGTTAGTCCTGTCCTAAAACAAATACAGTGAGTACTATTAAACTCTACGAAAATATCTACGAAAATATCACCTACTGGCTTCCATCGCATTTGTACTATCCTCAGGGACAATTTCAAGAATTAGCGTCAGTAAAGTCTTGAAGGACAAAATAAATTGTTTAGGTCACTTCCTTGAAACACAAAAGGGACAATATAGTCATATCCTTAAACGGTTTCTCACCAGTGTGTATGCATACTTGTCTTTTCGTTTACCCTACCTGTTTGCAAGCAATGTTTTTCCCAAATGAGTGCTTTTGATGAATAACCGTTCATTATTCGGGCACTGTGAAACTGCCATCCTTTGAAGGTGATGTTAAGCCGTTGACAGGATGGGCCACACCCTATATAATTATGCTGCTTACATATTTTGCTGAAATTCTGTGTTAATCTTTGACAACATGCCAGCAAAGCCTTCCTCGGAAACCAGGCTGTCATGATAGTCGGAAATGAATGTGTGTAGTTTAAAAAAAAAACAGCAGTAGGCTAGCACCTCTCCCCATAACCTGAGACGGGTGGAAAGAGAATATTCCCCGCACCTCGTCTTGTTCCGTATTTGGAAACTCAAATTACTCACATATCTGAAGTTTCCCTGTTAACGTTGTCGATTTGTGTTAGCTGTGTTCGTGTTCAAGTTTCAAAACACAGAATACGTGTCAGCGCGAGATATGTCGAAATGTAAACATTCCAGAGATATTCACCTGAAAAACATGAACTAGTCGTACAAAAATGTCTAGATCGATGAGGTATTCTTCTCTATGGTGCGTTTTATGCATGCACGCTTGATTGTTAATGTTTAATCTATTGCTGTATGGCGGCTGTTTATGCATGCATATCTTGATCTCTTCATGAACCTGTCTTGATATGGTCGACCCTGATACCTACTTATTCTAAAAGGGCATCACAGTAACACTGTTGTAGGTACGCACCAGAAGAGCTACTATTCTCGCTGCTAGAATATACCAAAGTATTAATCAAGTCACATTGTACTAAGACATCATGTTCTTGCATATAAAGCTACTGGTACTTTATAATGACAGAACAAATGGACGTTTTTATTTTTAAAAATGGTCTGCTTTAATGTAATAAGGTTCTTTTAAATCGCGTGTCAGTACTGTCCTCAGCGGAACAATAAACGGATACAGTCAATACTAATCTCTGTGAAAATATCACCTGCCAGCTTCTCTGGGTTGAGTACTGTCCTCAAGGACAATATCAACACAGCTAGCGTCAGTACAGTCCTGAGGGACATAATAAACTGCTTAGGTGAATTGATTGATACGCGAAAGGGACGACATATTCATAAACTCTGATATTGTACCTTAAACGGTTTCTCACCAGTGTGTACGCACACTTGCCATTTCGCTTACTCTAACAATTGCAAGCAATGTTTTTTCCAAGTGAAGGTTTTGGGCAAATGATCTTTCATTATTCGGGCAAGGTACTGTGAATCTTATGCCATCCTTCGAAGGAAATGTTAAGACTTAGACCAGTCCCATGTAGGAAGAGTCATACCTTATATATGCTCATGACATATCTCTTTGAATTTCTGTGTTAATACGGCAAAAGGCCCGTAGAGCTTTCCTCGGAAACGACGCTGCCATGCTAATTAGACTAGACCGTGTGCAGTATCTATAATTAGGAACGGCGGGGACAACACCTCTCCCCTAATCTGAAAGGGGTGGGTAGAGTATGTCCCTCCCCGCAACCCCCACAACACACACACCACACGAACATTGTTCTTATATTATATGCAGATTCCCTATGCATTTGTACATGGTTTGATAAAATAACAAATAATATACCAATAGTATTCATCATTTCACATGTAATTAATAAATCGTGTTCTTGCAAATAAACCGACTGGTACATTATTGAAGGAAGAGGTGATAATTAAGCTAAAAGACAGTGTGTTTTTTTAAAAATAGTAAGTGGTAATGTCTAGGCGATGTGAGAGATGTCTCTAACACCCTTTAAATGTAATTAGTTTAAAGAGTAGGCGAATGTGTGTATTCATGCAGGATAACATCCAAATAAGTCACATATATTAAGTTTTTATTTCGTTAAATGGTATAATATGGTATTTCTCCTGTACACTCAATGTATCGGCTAATATTTCAGTTAAATCCTAGGCACTAGTAACTTCAACTTTTATTTAGGAAGTAGTAACTGCTAAGGAAATATGAATTAAAAAAATAGCATACACATCCATATCCACGATTAATGCGTAATTGCGGCTGGTATAGCAGTTAATTAGGCAAATTGAGCAAACTATTCGGGAAGGGTGGGTGAATGCGGGTGGGTGTGTGGTGGGGGAGGGGGGAGGGGGTGGAATACTCTGCCCATCACTCTTGGATTTCATGTGCGGCATACACACTGGTGAGAAACCGTTTAAGATTAAATATCACAGGTTATGAATATATCGTCACTTTCGCGTATCAAGGAAGTGACCGAAGTAATTTAGTTTGTCATTAAGAACTTTACTGACGCTATCTGTTGATATTGTCCTAGAGCACAGTAATGAGCGATGGAAGCTAGCAGGTGATATTATTGCAGAGTTTAGTACTGACTGTATCCTTTTTTTTGCCCTGAGGACAGTATTGTCACATGATTTAAAACAATATAATTATTATATTAAAGCTGATCATTATTATATTAAAGCTGATCATATAAAATAGTCTATTGCTTAATAGCATACCTTTCTTCTGGCTTTATAAGTTACCAGTAGGTTTTTATGCAAGCATTTGATCTTTTAAGTAAATTGTGACTTGGTGAATATTATTGTTATATTCTTAGTTCTTATTATTGTTAACCCTTTTGTGTTTGTGATGTAGTTTGCATTTATTATTACTTTTGCCTTCTTGTTTGTCTGTTTGCGTGTTTTGGGGTTTACTGTGTTCTGTGAAAGCTGCAATTCCTATTCGATTTCTATACCTATTTCTATTATTCCAAGCATGTTCACATGTATAGGTGATTCACACATTAAGTAAGCAAAATATTCGGGTGTGTTGTGGGAGGTTTTGGGAATATACTCTGCCCACTATTCTCAGATTAGGGAATAGAGGCAGCATACTCGTACACACTGGTGAGAAACCGTTTAAAGATTAAATATCACAGGTTTTGAATATACCACTTTCGCTCATCAAGGAAGTGGCAAAAGCCGATAATTTTGCCCTTAGGACTATACCGACACTAGCTGTTAACATTGCCCCTGAGGACAGTACTAACGGTAACTGGCTGCAGATATTGCACCTGAGAAAAGTAGTAAGATTATCTGTCGATATTGCCCCAGAGGACAGTATAAACGACATCTGTCAATAAGGTCCTTAGTGAGGTCCTTAGTGACAAAACAAACATTATCTGTCAATTAAGTCCCAAGCAACAATTCCGGCGCCCTCTGTTAATAAGGTCCATATACACAATACTGACGTCATCTGTCAATAAGGTCGATTTCAACAATACTGACGCCGTCTGTCAATTAGAACCCTATAGACAATATGAACTCCATCTGTAAATAAGTTCTCTATGGACAATACCCACACCATCTGTCAATGAAGTACCTTGTCACAAAATGTCACGGGTAGAGCGTACTGGTCGTATATAGCTCTTGTATCGGTTACACCCAAAATCTATTGTTCGAGTTGAAACAATTTCACAATATTCATGATCTATTCATGTAACACGTAAAAGCGTGCACATTTTAAGTGGCCGCCAGAGAGGCCGTGTCATAAGTTTAGTTTTGTGCTAATGCATGTAAACGTATAGGTATATTTTCCTTAAACGGCAAAATTGTATAAGGGGCCTGTCGTGTAGATTCAGCCACGTTTGTCACGGACTGAACGGGGGAAATAATGATTTGGGCGTAATGTTTGCTATAAAACCCATTGTCTTCTAGCTATCGCCGGGATCATCGAAAGTACTTTGTTGGAACAGAGATTGGACGGCAAATTTCACAGGCAACATGTGGTTAGTAGTTTTATCAAACTTTTATCGTATATTTGTATTCAGTGGGCGGCGCCATCTTGTTTGGCGGTTACGACATCCGGTTAGCATTGATGTTTCTCAAACATAACTTTAGACTAGCATATGATTTTGAAGTTACTTTATTAGATGTAATTATTGTAATTGATCATTAATTGTAAAACAATATTAATTTGATAACAGTGGATATTAGGTGCATTAGTTAACGTTGGCGTATAATTCAGTGATTGTAATACACGATTGTTAACATTAGTTAACAATGAGATGAGTGACAAGAATAAATGCGTGCATGCATAACTCAGTGAGTGTAATATATGAGTAATTTGATCATGTTTATATTACATGTATTAAGGGCATTGATTAACAGCGACGTACATAGCGTATACATGGCGTTGTAGAATATGTATACATTGCTACTAATCATTAGTACAGCTTACATATATTGATTGAATAATGATTTGTTTGGGTAATGATAATTATGCAAGATTGTTATGTTTGTCAACCGACATCTAAAACGTATGTATAATTACAGCCTAAGCCATCCAGGGTTGGAAATAAGCCATCCAGGATATAAGCCATCCAGGGTTGGAAATAAGCCATCCAGGATATAAGCCATCCAGGATATAAGCCATCCAGGGTTGGAGTAAGCCATCTAGGTTTGGATATCCAGGAGTGGAGCTAAGCTTCCACGACTAACGTTACAAGCGGTGGAGACGGTCCCCGTACCTGCGCAGCCAGGTTTTACTAACGACAACCCCCGGGACACAAGGTGGGCCCGTTACCAGTCCTCACTGGAGGAATATCATTCACAATCTCAGTGGAGATTAACTATCATTGCATCGCGTCATCAACCCTTACAGAAGGCATTTGATGACAATCATCCATTGAATTTGCGCATCATCATCTTCATGAGCTCTCGCGCATCACAGTTATCGCGCTAGATCAACATTGTTATAGCTTTAACAACACTTTAGTATCTTAGACATTCAGTATTTATAACAATACTAAGAACGTCTTAAACGTTCAGGAGAACATTCTTTTCATAGTTCATTTGTGTATTCGCTTGTTTTTTTAGATAATTGTATATATATTAAACATATTTTAAAAGTTGCATTAAACTTATGTAAATGCATTCACCGTCATTGATTCTTTCCTGAGTTAGCCCACCACTAAGGTCATCCTGTGACAACTGGTGTCAGAAGTGGGATTTTGGGCGACTACGGGGGGAAAGAATCAATAAGTGATCTTTATTATGATATACTAAATCTCTACTTATTATTTTAGAATTGTGTACCACCCTCTGATCCATCAAGGCGACTGTCGACGATCACGGCCACAGCTTGGAAGACAAGTCAAGACACGACAAGGGTAGGGTGAGTCCAAACTGTTGTTTTGTCCGTTCTTTCCTTGGCGCGAGGTCGCAGTGGTCTACACGAGTGGGTCTGAGGCACTTTTGCTCAATAATTTGGGTGTTTGTTTTACCTCCCTTGATATACACATAGTATCCAATTAGGTTGGCGAACAAGACGTTCTACTCATGTTGTGACACTCGAGTATACTTTTATTAATGGGAGAAGTAAATATACATGTACATGTTATGCACATTTCTATGATGGTTTAAGGTTTATGTCCAATATCAAATATAGATATTTTATGTAGTGTATATGTTTTGTGGAAGCTAGATACTATCTATACATAACCGTTAGTAGTTAGCGCTAGTACAAATGTGTATGTAACTTGTCCTATGATGATGCCCAGGTATTTACTGAGGACACAGTGACTTACCATTAGTAGTTAGGTGAGTAGAATTATTAGTGACGTGTGTATTGTAATTATTGTAGTTAGTAGTCCACAATGTCCATAGACATGACGTCCATAAAGGATCTTACGGAAATGGGAAAGGAGTTAGGGTATGCTGGAGAGGAGCTTAGAACCTTTGTTAAAGACGAACAGGCTAGGGAAAGGGAATTTAGACTTAAGGAAAGAGAATTAGCAAAGCAGGAAAGAGATGAAGAAAGTAGAATAGCTAAAGAGAAGCTAGAATTCGAAAGTAGGTTAGCTAAAGAGAAGCGAGATGAAGAAAGTAGACTAGCCACAGAGAAGGTAGAATTAGAAAGTAGACTAGCCACAGAGAAGCTAGAATTAGAAGCTAGGTTAGCTAAAGAGAAGCGAGATGATGATAAAGAGAAGGTAGAATTAGAAAGTAGAATAGTAAAGGAGAAGCAAGAGTTAGAACATGAGAGGTTCGAAACAGATGGTAGACTAGCTAAGGCTAAGATGATAATGGAAAGGGAGCAAAAAGAGTTTGAGCATAAGTTAGCTTTAGAGTTGGAAGCAGCTAAGACACATAGTAAGGAAAGTAAAACTGAAGGGAAAGATAGTTATTCTGGGAAGTTAAAAGGTTCGAAGTTACCATACTTTGATGCTGACAAAGATAACATGGACAGTTACTTGTTACGGTTCGAACGTTATGCTGAGTTACAGGAATGGACCAAAGATAAGTGGGCAGTTCATTTAAGTGCGTTATTGAGAGGCAAGGCCTTAGATGTATTTTCTAGATTACCTAGTTTAGATGCTCTTGACTATGACAAGTTAAAGGATGCTCTTTTAAAGAGATTTGAGTTAACTGAAGAAGGTTTTAGAAAGCGGTTTAGAGCTTGTCTGCCTGAGAAAGGCGAGTCATTTATTCAGTTTATTAGTCGGTCTAGAAATTACTTAGATAGGTGGTTAGAGTTAGGGAAGGTAGCGCAGACTTATCAGGGCCTCATAGATTTCTTGTTGCGGGACCAGCTATTCAATGTTTGTAGTAGAGATCTGTTCTTATTTCTTAAAGAAAGAAAACTAACTAATGTAAATGAAATGGCAACTCAAGCAGATCAGTTTGCCGAGGCTAGAGGTGGAGCTCATAATGTAGTGTCGAAAGACAGAACGTTTAGAGATAGGCAAGGGGACGATCATAAACAGAAAGGCCAGAGTGGAAACTATAGAGGTGGAGGTAGTTCGATGGGTTCTAGAGGAGGTAGCAATAGTGGTAACATAGGTAGACCTTTTATTCGTTGTCGTCACTGTCATGGGAATCATGCTTCACATGAGTGTAGAAAAGCGGTGAAAGTGTCCGCTGTCGTAGACAATTTTAGTGACACTAGTAGAGTGGACAACAATGTAGGGAGTCAGAACCAAGGTTTTAACAACCCATGGAATTTCGGTAGAGGTAGAGGTGGTCAAAACCGAGGTAGAGGTAGAGGCAGAGGTAGTAATAGTCCGGTTATTAAAACCGAGAGTAGTAGCTGTTGTGTTAAAGCGGATGGTGTAATGGCGAAGATCGGAACATGTCTCTTTCCGTATGCAAATCTTCCAACGGCAGATGGTAGAGTGAATGGCACGGACGTAATTGTAATGAGGGATACAGGTTGTACAGGTGTGGTAGTTAGGCGTAGTTTAGTTACGGATGACCAGTTGGTAGGTAAACAGTCACCGTGTATGTTGTTAAATAAATCGGTAGAGCACGTGCCAATAGCGAGAATAGATGTAGATACACCTTTCTTTAAAGGGACTACAGAGGCACTATGTATGGATGACCCGATGTATGATTTAACGATAGGGAACATAGATGGTTCAGCACTTCCGGTAATGTCCGATTTTAGAAGTAGCATAAGTAATGCCGTAGAGACTAGAGCGCAGGTTCAGAAGCAAGCTCAGGCTTATAGAAAATTAAAGGTTCCTGCAGCCGTAGGTGACATATCTAAAGCGGAGTTTATAGAAGCACAAACTCAAGACGAGTCATTAGGTCCTTGTAAGGTGAAGGCCAAGGATGGTGTAGTGAAGAAGTGTAAAGGGTCCGGTAGTTGTAAGTTTGTACATAAGAATAGGTTATTGTACAGAGAATTTGAAGATAGTGGTAGTAGACAGTTTCACCAATTAGTGGTACCTACCCAGTATAGAACGACAGTGCTTAAGGTAGCTCATGAGTCGATTATGGGAGGTCATTTAGGCGTAAAGAAAACGTCAGATAGAGTATTGGCAGAATTTTATTGGCCAGGCGTTAGTGGAGATGTAACTAGGTATTGTAGGTCCTGCGATGTATGCCAAAGGACAGTACCAAAAGGTCGAGTGACCAAAGTACATTTAGGTCAGATGCCACTGATAGATACACCATTTAAGCGGGTAGCCGTAGACATAGTTGGACCAATTTTTCCAGTGTCGGATAGGAAAAATAGGTACATTTTGACCATGGTAGACTATGCAACTAGGTATCCGGAGGCAGTAGCATTGCCCTCAATTGAAACTGAGAGAGTAGCTGAGGCATTAGTTGATATGTTCAGTAGGCTAGGTGTACCAGAGGAAATGCTGACTGATTGTGGGTCACAGTTTACGTCAGAACTTATGGCTGAAGTAAGCAGGTTATTGTCTTTGCGTCAAATCATGACAACACCATATCACCCTATGTGTAACGGGTTAGTCGAACGATTTAACGGGACGTTAAAGCAAATGTTACGGCGTATGTGTACCGAGAGACCCAAAGATTGGGACAAGTATCTCAATGCTTTATTGTTTGCATTTAGAGAGGTACCACAAGAGAGTTTAGGATTCTCTCCGTTTGAGTTATTGTACGGTAGGTCAGTTAGAGGTCCCATGAGGATTCTTAGAGAGATGTGGGCAGGTGAAGTAGATAGTGATGAGGTTAAGACTACATATCAGTATGTTTTAGATCTGAAGGAGAAACTAGAGGAGACTTGTAAGATAGCTCAAAGTCAGTTAGTTAAGGCAAGTACCAAGTATAAACGCTACTATGACCAGAAAGCTAGAGCTAGGAAGTTTAAGATAGATGACCAGGTGTTACTGTTACTCCCGACCGACAATAACAAGTTGTTATTACAATGGAAAGGTCCGTTTTACGTTAGAGGGATAGTGAACACTATGGATTACCGTATCGAGATAAACGGAAAGTTAAAGACCTTTCATGCGAATATGCTGAAAGAGTATATAAGTAGAACCGATAATGTGCAACAAGGGGTGTTAACCGTAGTTAATGTTGCAGTTATTGAGGATAGTGAGGAAGACAGTAGTGAGGACACTAGTCCCACATATTCTCCCACTAGTGTAGATAAGGAGACAGCAGCCGATGTAGACATATCGGGCATGCTTAGTGTAGCAGAGAAACGAGAGATAAGTCGTTTAGACTCTGAGTGTAGTACTGTTCGGTCCGATAAGTCGAGACCAACAGATGTAGTGCAGTGTAGCTTTAAGCACACTTTAGCAAAGCCGATTAGGGAAACGAGAGACCCTACTCCATTTCGCAAACAGTATACTGGTAATGCGATGGATGCGATGTGTAAAGTTGGAGTTCTTGTAGTGACGGGAAGTAGTGTTATTAGTAACCGTAAAGTCGGTGTAATAGACCGTGGAAAGGACAATATTGGGGCAGACTATTTAAGTCGCCGCACATAATGACCGGTTTAATACAATAGTGTATTGCAGTGTATTGTACAATAGTAGTATATGTTACGACAGGGTAGTGTACAATTGTAGAATAGTGTTGAAATTGTAATTACATATTATAGTTAGGTTATAACTGCAGTGGTAATAGTTAACATACTCAAGCGATTGAGCGATCAGCTTGTACGTTTTGTCGCTCGTTTGCTCAGAAGAATTAATAGTTTCTTAACGTGTAAATATTATCATTTTGTTGAATTTTAAAAGTGTAGCACTTTCTTTAAGTGGGGAGATGTTGTCACAAAATGTCACGGGTAGAGCGTACTGGTCGTATATAGCTCTTGTATCGGTTACACCCAAAATCTATTGTTCGAGTTGAAACAATTTCACAATATTCATGATCTATTCATGTAACACGTAAAAGCGTGCACATTTTAAGTGGCCGCCAGAGAGGCCGTGTCATAAGTTTAGTTTTGTGCTAATGCATGTAAACGTATAGGTATATTTTCCTTAAACGGCAAAATTGTATAAGGGGCCTGTCGTGTAGATTCAGCCACGTTTGTCACGGACTGAACGGGGGAAATAATGATTTGGGCGTAATGTTTGCTATAAAACCCATTGTCTTCTAGCTATCGCCGGGATCATCGAAAGTACTTTGTTGGAACAGAGATTGGACGGCAAATTTCACAGGCAACATGTGGTTAGTAGTTTTATCAAACTTTTATCGTATATTTGTATTCAGTGGGCGGCGCCATCTTGTTTGGCGGTTACGACATCCGGTTAGCATTGATGTTTCTCAAACATAACTTTAGACTAGCATATGATTTTGAAGTTACTTTATTAGATGTAATTATTGTAATTGATCATTAATTGTAAAACAATATTAATTTGATAACAGTGGATATTAGGTGCATTAGTTAACGTTGGCGTATAATTCAGTGATTGTAATACACGATTGTTAACATTAGTTAACAATGAGATGAGTGACAAGAATAAATGCGTGCATGCATAACTCAGTGAGTGTAATATATGAGTAATTTGATCATGTTTATATTACATGTATTAAGGGCATTGATTAACAGCGACGTACATAGCGTATACATGGCGTTGTAGAATATGTATACATTGCTACTAATCATTAGTACAGCTTACATATATTGATTGAATAATGATTTGTTTGGGTAATGATAATTATGCAAGATTGTTATGTTTGTCAACCGACATCTAAAACGTATGTATAATTACAGCCTAAGCCATCCAGGGTTGGAAATAAGCCATCCAGGATATAAGCCATCCAGGGTTGGAAATAAGCCATCCAGGATATAAGCCATCCAGGATATAAGCCATCCAGGGTTGGAGTAAGCCATCTAGGTTTGGATATCCAGGAGTGGAGCTAAGCTTCCACGACTAACGTTACAAGCGGTGGAGACGGTCCCCGTACCTGCGCAGCCAGGTTTTACTAACGACAACCCCCGGGACACAAGGTGGGCCCGTTACCAGTCCTCACTGGAGGAATATCATTCACAATCTCAGTGGAGATTAACTATCATTGCATCGCGTCATCAACCCTTACAGAAGGCATTTGATGACAATCATCCATTGAATTCGCGCATCATCATCTTCATGAGCTCTCGCGCATCACAGTTATCGCGCTAGATCAACATTGTTATAGCTTTAACAACACTTTAGTATCTTAGACATTCAGTATTTATAACAATACTAAGAACGTCTTAAACGTTCAGGAGAACATTCTTTTCATAGTTCATTTGTGTATTCGCTTGTTTTTTTAGATAATTGTATATATATTAAACATATTTTAAAAGTTGCATTAAACTTATGTAAATGCATTCACCGTCATTGATTCTTTCCTGAGTTAGCCCACCACTAAGGTCATCCTGTGACATACCTGTACACAATACACACTTCATTTATCAACAAGGTCCCTATGGACAATTATGACGCCATCTACCAATACGGTCCGTTTCAACAATACTTACGGCATGTGTTAATAAAGACAACACAGACTACGTCTGTCAACAGTAACGTCCATTCAGATCATATTGACGCCGTCTGTCAATAAAGTCCCTATTGACAAAACAAACAACATCTGTCAATAAGGTCCATTAAGACAATACTGACTCTATCTGCCAATAACAAGCACACTCTCTTAATAAGTTCCTGATAGAAAATACTGAGGCTATCTGTCAATAAGGTCTCTATCAACAATATTGACGCCATCTGTCTGTCAATAACGAACCTACAGACCATACTGGCGCCATCTGTCAATCTGTCAATAAGGTCCATGTTGACAAAACATACGGCATCTGTCATTAATGCCCCTATCGACAATACAGACGCCATCTGTCACTAATGCCCCTATAGACAATACTGACGCCATCTGCCAATAAAGTCGCAATAGACAATATAAACGTCATCTGTCAATAAGGTCCCTATAGACAATACATACGGCATCTGTTATTAATGCCCCTATCGACAATACAGACGCCATCTGTCACTAATGCCCCTATAGACAATACTGACGCCATCTGCCAATAAGGTCGCAATAGACAATACAGACGGCATCTGTCAATAATGTCCCTGTAGACAATACAGGCGTCATCTGTCAATAAGACCCCTATAGACAATGCAGGTAGCATCTGTCAATATGGTCTCTATGTACAACAGAGACGGCATCTGTCAATAATGCCCCTATAGGCAATACAGACGGCATCTTTCAATAAAGTCTTTATAGGCAATACAGATGACATCTGTCAATAAGGTTCCTATAGACAATACAGACAACATCTGTCAATAATGTCCCTATGGACAATACAGACGGCATCTGTCAATAAGGTCCCTATAGACACAACTTACGCAATCTGTCACTAAGGTCCCTATAAACAGTACAGACGGCATCTGTCAATAATGCCGCTACAGAAAATACATACGGCATCTTTCAATAAGCTTCCTATAGACATACAGACGGCATCTGTCAATAAGTTCCCTATAGACAATATAGGCGGCATTTGTCAATAAGGCCCCTATGGACAACACAGACGACATCTGTCCATTAGGTCCCTATGGACAATGCAGACGGCATCTGTCAATAAGGTCTCTGTACACAATACTTACGCCATCTGTCAATAAGGTCCCTATAAACAGTACAGACGGCATCTGTCAATAATGCCGCTACAGATAATACATACGGCATCTTTCAATAAGCTCCCTATAGACAATACAGACGGCATCTGTCAATAATGTCCCTGTAGACAATACAGGCGTCATCTGTCAATAAGACCCCTATAGACAATGCAGGCAGCATCTGTCAATAATGTCTCTATGTACAACAGAGACGGCATCTGTCAATAATGCCCCTATGGGCAATACAGACGGCATCTTTCAATAAGGTCTTTATAGACAATACAGATGGCATCTGTCAATAATGTTCCTATAGACAATACAGACAATATCTGTCAATAAGGTCCCTATGGACAATACAGACGGCATCTGTCAATAAGGTCCCTATAGACACAACTTACGCCATCTGTCACTAAGGTCCCTATAAACAGTACAGACGGCATCTGTCAATAATGCCGCTACAGAAAATACATACGGCATCTTTCAATAAGCTTCCTATAGACATACAGACGGCATCTGTCAATAAGTTCCCTATAGACAATATAGGCGGCATTTGTCAATAAGGCCCCTATGGACAACACAGACGACATCTGTCAATAAGGTCCTTATGGACAATACAGACGGCATCTGTCAATAAGGTCCCTGTACACAATACTTACGCCATCTGTCAATAAGGTCCCTATAAACAGTACAGACGGCATCTGTCAATAATGCCGCTACAGATAATACATAGGGCATCTTTCAATAAGCTCCATATAGACAATACAGACGGCATCTGTCAATAAGGTCCCTATAAACAATATAGGCGACATCTGTCAATAAGGTCCCTAAAGACAATAAATACGGCATCTGTCATTAATGCCCCTATCGGCAATATAGGCGGTATCTGTCAATAAGGCCCCTATTGACAACACAGACGACATCTGTCAATAAGGTCCCTATAGACAATACAGACGGCACATGTTAATAAGGTCCCTATAACAATACAGATGTCATCTGTCAATAAGGTCCCTATAGACAATATAGGCGGCATCTGTCAATAAGGTCCCTACAGACAATACAGGCTTCATCTGTCAATAAGGTCCCTATAGACAGTACATACAGCATCTGTCAATAAAGTTTTTATTGACAATACAGACGTCATTTGTCAATAAGGTCCATACAAACAATACACACGGCATCTGTCAATAATGTCCCTACAGACAATACAGTCGGCATCTGTCAATAAGGTCCCTATAAACAATACAAACGGCATCTGTCGATAATGCACCTATAGACAATACAGACACGTTCTGTCAATAAGGTCCCTATAGACCATACAGACGGCATCTGACATTAAGGTTCCTATGGACAATACATACGGCATCTTTCAATAAGCTCCCTATAGACAATACAGACGACATCTGTCAATAATATCCCTAAGGCAACTGAAATATATAGAGAATGTGACTTTTGATAAGGTATTCCATTATGAAGACTTAACCATGTTTACAAATCGCATATTGAATAAATCCACGAACTAAAATCACAAAGTAGACCACTGCATTTTCGACAAATAGCCAAAAAAAAACAGAAAGAAAAAGAAAAGGCATTTTACGGTTTAACTGTCAATTTTTAGGTGTTTGTTATACAACTTTTAAAATTACCCGCCAAATTACGACAAAATTACACTACAAAAACAGTTTTTCAAAACTCTATCCAGGTATTCATCTCATATAATAATGCATATGTGTCACTTAAAAGTATATGTTTATTCATTGGTTTTTGTAATATACGTAATTGAATAAGTGTAAAATTTTGTTTTTATTGTCTGGCTGGTTAAAGCTTTTTATATTGTATCTATAGAGTTTTGATTCTCAAACGATGTAAGTTATATATATATATATATATACCTGGTGGTCAGCAGGTTTAAAAACGATGTACATATGTTGTAAAATGTGGCTGTTTTTGGCGGGATAGCTACTTTAACTGCAGTAGCACCTGTATGTCGGATATAGCTTTTAGAGTAAACATCAGTAAACTAACCGTGATCACTAAATGTAATCTATCTCGATGCACCGATTCTTATCTGGAAGCGTTTAATTTGTTTTTATATCTTATATGTATGTTATATTGTCACATTAAGTTATACTATTTAGATCAGATAATATGTACTGAGTATTCTTAATTGTCCTGTTTTATCCCAAGACATTAATTGCCAAGTTTATCAAAACAGCAATGAGCTCGGCATATATAAGGCTTGCAGGCATATTGCAACTCGACATACATGAACTTGGTGCTAACTTACTAGATAAGAGAGACCGTTGTGACCCAGCTTCTTGGATATAACCTTTATGAAGGATTAACATGTTAGTTGTATGTACTTTAATGCAGTCATCCTGCTTGATCGCATACAGCCTGTTGATGCAGTGGATAGCACGGGAGACTTTAAATTCAGAGGACCCTGGTTCAACCCTCACCCGTGTATCGCTTGTTTTTTTCTCTCATCATGTTAAAGAAACATAGGTGTCTATTCATCAGTAGGGCAGGTTCCTAAATGCCTATATAATATATCCATCTCCCCCCTCTTACCCCCCGCCCCCACACACACTCCCTCTCTCTCTTCATTGGCAATACACCTTCTTTTTTAGGTAATAATCATTCCACTTGCACTTACATGCGCAAAAGTAGGATTAATGCTTACTATCCTAGGTTAATTCCATACTCTAAATCAAGTACGGAGAACATCATAACCTATGTTTAGATACATATCCTAAGCAGGTGATATTGTAACAACTGCACCAATACTAACAAATAGTTGGCATGGTAAGTAGTTAGTACAGTAATCTGGGTATCAGCCTAAAGATATTTCTTCGTCGACGCCATGTGGTTCCCGGGCAAGAATATATCCAAGCATATGGGTAAAATTTCCCCGAATTCATGTTAATTTTCTCATTTGTGTTCATTAATTTCATCATGAAACCTGTATTATTCCAGGTGCTACTTCAGTGGTAGCATTGATCGTGGCTCCAGCGAAAAATGGAGTGTTTACTAGAGAATTTGCAGCAACTCTGAAGTTCTGCAGGCAAGAAGGTTCTGGGCACATTGTGCACATTTTTATCTAGATGTTAATGAAGAGTGAGCCGGGTCGAATGTTCATTCCTGTTGGCGCCATATAACATGTTTGTGTTGGTGCGCCGTAAAACCCCAATTCAAATCAATTCATCTTCGTCTATTCTTTTTTCAGTAACATAAAAATGGTTCGTGCAAATGCATAATAATATTACTATTTTTACGTGTCATATGCAGAATTCTTCATTGTGTTGTATATGGGTGGGGTAATTCAGGTGTAAAAATCCTTGAAATATGCATAAATTGTAATTAAAAAGTATTAAAATAACTTTTAAGATTTTGCGTTGCAATATGCAATGTTTAATTCATGTATTTATGTGTAATACATAATCCAAATGTGTAATCATAATAAGTATTGCCATGACGCATACACCTAAAAAAGACTTTTGTTAAAAAAAACACGTTAAACCACACATTTCCTTTATCTAGAATTCTTTGGACTATGTGTCGTCTGTGCAATATGTGTGTGTATCAGAACATGTTAATACTATTTATGTTGCAGTTACTTTGAGGAAGGCTTATACTTCCAGTTTGGCATATGTCTCAACTTATCAGGCTTACTGAACACATATGTGCAATGCCATGAACATTGCTTAGTACTTCATTTCATCAATATATCATAACAATCCCTTATTCATATTATATTATTTAAATCATGTAGAAAGGTTGTAAATTACTGATTCTTACAAGATTACACATATATTGTAAAAAATATTAACTAAACTAAATGCATAAAAATGTGTCAATAGTGGGTGGGGTAAATTGACTTCTAATTTGAAGCAAAATAGAGATTTTAAACTGAATTCAGTGCTAAAAAAGAGCTTATATACGCTTTATGTAACTCAATGAATTGTAAACTTAAGCACATCTTTAAAAAGTACATCAATAATTATTCACACAAGCATGACATTCAAAAATGAACATCAAAAACTTATATGAAAGCGCTACAATGATAACCTATTAATGTTCGATTTTTTTTTATATAAGCTACCTGTTCCAGATTGCTATCATGGAAAAATGTAATCTATATACATTGCTCTTTCCAAAAAGTGATGGTAGAATTTGTCCCTTGAGTTGGTAACAATATCGAAAATGTTGGGTCCTGGCTCATGGCCTATATATGCAAACATATATTAAAAATCAAAGGTAATATACCTCCCATGATCAGTGCTATACAAAGTGGTCTGTGGAACCGTATTTGAGCCAGACCGAATTAGGCACACGTGTCCCTCATTACGTGGTCCCGCCTTAATACCATTAAGCGATGGGGAAGCTTATATTAGCAGGATTTTATAACGGATATTTTTGACAATAAAACACGTTTAAAAACATGTTTTACTGAAATAACGCAATAACCTGTTTACAATTACCTATTAAATGTTTTAATTTTACAGTATACACTTTTTTAAAGCCAAAATTAAGGTTTTATTCCATACCCCAGCCAACCCCGCTTTCACTTCTTGGAGACGGGGTTAAATGGGTATGAAAGTTAATACTCGGACCGCGTAATGTAATTCGGTCGAATTAAGGACACGGGTCTAATTCATTGGAAAAAACATATTAGGGACACATGTGGTCAAAGTGCGGTACATGTACTCACCAACCGTATTACGTACACAAGTGAATAATTGTATTTGTGCTTTATAAATACACGAGTTATTTAAGTATCACCAGAATGGTGGTATTCTATTTTTGTCACTAGAAAGCTACATAACTATCTAGATATTTTTAACGGTTTATCTAGATAACTACAAAATATCTAGATGTCTATCAGAGGCCATATCAACAGCTAGAGTTAGTACTGTCCTCAGGGGCAATATCAACAGCTAGCATAAGAACTGACTTCTGGGAAAATATCAACAGCCAGCGTTTAAACATCCATATGGATATTATCGACATCTAGCGATAGTACTATGCTTAGGAGCAATATCAACAGCTGGCGTTAGTACTGTCCTCTGGGGCCATATAAACTGCTAGTTTTAGTACTGTCCTAAGGGGCAATATCAACAGCTAGCGATAGTACAGTCCTCAGGGGCCATATCAACAGCCAGCGATAACACTGTCATCAGGGGTCATATCAACAGCCAACGTTAGTACTGTCCTTAGGGGCAATATCAACAGCTAGCGTAAGTAGTGTCCTCAGGGCCAATATCAACAGCTGTCGTTAGTACTGTCCTACTGGGCAATATCAAAAGCTGGCGTAAGTAGTGTCCTCAGGGCCAATATCATCAGCTGACGTAAGAACTGACCTCATGGGAATATCAACAGCCAGCGTTTAAACATCCGAAGGGATATTATCTAAATCTAGCGATAGTACTATCCTAAGGGGCAATATCAACAGCTAGCGTTAGTACTGTCCTCTGTGGCCATATCAACAGCTAGTTTTAGTACCGTCCATAGGGGCAGTATCAACAGCTATCGGTCAATATCAACAGCTGGCGTTTGTACCGTCCTTAGGGGCAATATAAGCATTTGGCGTTAGTACTGTCCTCAGAGGCCATATACACAGCTAGGTTTAGTATTGTCCTCTGGGGCCATATCAACAGCTAATTTTAGTACCGTTCCTAGGGGCAGTATCAACAGCTAGCGATAGTACTGTCCTAAGGGCCAATATCAACAGCTGGCGTTAGCACTGTCCTCAGGTGCTATATCAACAGCTAGGTTTATTACTGTCCCCAGGTGCAATATCAACAGCTAGGGTTAGTTCTATCTTAAGGGACAATATCAACAGCTGACGTTAGTACTGTCCTCTGTTGCCATATCAACAGCTAGTTTAAGTACCGTCCATAGGGGCAGTATCAACAGCTAGCGATAGTACTGTCCTATCGGTCAATATCAACAGCTGGCGTCTGTACTGTCCTTAGGGGCAATATCAGCAGTTGCGTTAGTACTGTCCTCAATGGCAATATCAACTGCCTGCGTTGGTATTGTCCTTAGTGGCAATATCAACAGCCAGCGTTAGTACTGTCCTCTGGGTCCATATCAACTACAGTTTTAGTACTGTCCTAAGGGGCAATATCAGCAGCTAGCGATAGTACTGGCCTACCGGTCAATATCAACAGCTAGCGTTAGTACTGTCCTTATGGGCAATATCAGCAGCTGGCGATAGTACTGTCCTCAGAGGCCATATAAACAGCTAGGTTTAGTACTGTCTTCTGGGGCCATATCAACTGCTAGTTTTAGTACCGTCCCGAGGGACAGTATCAACAACTAGCGATAGTACTGTCCTCGGGCTTTATCAACAGCTAGGTTTATTACTGTCCTCAGGGGCAATATCAACAGCTAAGGTTAGTTCTATCAACAGCTGACGTTAGTACTGTCATCAAGGGCCATATCAACAGTTAGTTTTAGTCCTGTCTCTAGGGGCAATATCAGCAGCTAGCGATAGTAAAGTCCTCAGAGTCCATATTAACAGCTAGCGTTATTACTGTTCTTAGGGGCAATATCAACAGCTAGAATTAGTACTATCCTCAGGGGCCATATCAACAGCTAGGTTATTAATGTTCTAACGGCCATATCAACATCTAGCGTTAATATTGTTCTAAGGTGCATTATCAACAGCTAAGTTTATACAGGCAATATCAGCTGGCGTTAGTACTGTCCTCTGGGGCCATATCAACAGCTAGTTTTAGTACCGTCCCAAGGAGCAATATCAACAGCTAGCGATAGTACTGTCCTAAGGGCCAATATCAACAGCTGGTGTTAGTACTGTCCTCAGGGGCTATATCAACAGCTAGGTTTATTACTGTCCTCAGGGGCAATATCAACAGCTAGGGTTAGTTCTATCTTAAAGGGCAATATCAACAGCTGACGATAGTACTGTCCTCTGGGGCCATATGAACAACTAGTTTTAGTAGTGGCCCTAGGGCAATATCAGCAGCTATCGATAGTACTGTCCTATCGGTCAATATCAACAGCTAGATTTATTACTGTCCTCAGGGGCAATATCAACAGCTAGGGTTAGTGCTATCTTCAGGGGCAATATCAACAGCTGACGATAATACTGTCGTCAAGGGCCATCTCAACAACTAGTTTTAGTCCTGTCCCTAGGGGCAATATCAGCAGCTAGCGATAGTAAAGTCCTCAGAGTCCATATTAACAGCTAGCGTTATTACTGTTCGTAGGAGCAATATCAACCACTACGTTGAGTACTCTCCTCTGGGGCAATATCAACAGCTTTATAGTGTCCTAAGGCGCAATATCAACACCTAGAGTTAGTACTATCCTCAGGGGCCATATCAACAGCTAGCGTTATTATTGTTCTAAGGGGCAATATCAACGGCTAGGTTTAGGACTATCCAAAGGGGCAATATCAACATCTGGCGTTAGTACCATCTTAAGGGACAATATCAACAGCTATCGTTAGTACTGTCCTCAGGGGCCATATTAACATCTAGGTTTAGTACCGTCCTTAGAGGCAATATCAGCAGCTAGCGATAGTACTGTCCTAAGGGTCAATATCAACAGCTGGTGTTAGTACTGTCCTCAGGGGTCATATCAACAGCTGGCGTTAGTACTGTCCTTAGGTTCAATATCAACAGCTAGCGTTAGTACTATCTTAAGGGGCAATATCAACAGCTGGCGTAATGACTGCCATCAGGGGAGGGTAAACAGCTAGAATTAGTATTATCCTCAGGGGCCATATCAACATCTAGCGTTATTACTGTTCTAAGGGCCATATCAACATCTAGCGTTAATATTTTTTCTCCGGGCATTATCAACAGCTAAGATTATACTTACTTTTAGTACTATCCTACGGGGCAATATCAGCTGGCGTTAGTACTGTCCTCTGGGGTCATATCAACAGCTAGTTTTAGTACCGTCGCTGTGGGCAGTATCAACAGCTAGCGAAAGTACTGTCCTAAGGGCCAGTATCAACAGCTAGTGTTAGTACTGTCCTCAGGAGCTATATCAACAGCTAGCGTTATTATTGTTCTAAGGGGCAATATCAACGGCTAGTTTTAGTACTGTCCTAAGGGGCAATATCAGCAGCTAGCGATAGTACTGTCCTATCGGTCAATATCAACAGCTAGGTTTATTACTGTCCTCAGGGGCTATATCAACAGCTAGGTTTCAGGGACAATATCAACAGCTAGGGTTAGTCTTAAGGGGCAATATCAACAGCTGACGTTAGTACTGTCCTATGGGGCCATATGCACAGCTAGTTTTAGTACTGTCCCCAGAGTTAATATCAACAGCTGGTATGGGTACTGTCGTCAAGGGCCATATCAACAGCTAGGTTTAGTACTGTCCTCAGGGGCAATATCAACAGCTGGCGTTAGTACTGTCCTCATAGGCAATATAAACAGCTAGGTTTAGTACTGTCCTCTGGGGCCATATCAACAGTTAATTTTAGTACCGTCCCTAGGGGCAGTATCAACAGCTAGTGATAGTACTGTTCTCGGGCTATATCAACAGCTAGGTTTATTACTGTCCTCAGGGGCAATATGAACAGCTAGGGTTAGTTCTATCTTAAGGGGCAATATCAACAGCTGACGTTAGTACTGTCCTATGTGGCCATATCAACAGCTAGTTTTAGTCCTGTCACTAGGGCCAATATCATTTTCTAGCGATAGTAAAGTCCTCAGGGTCCATATTAACAGCTAGCGTTATTACTGTTCTTATGGGCAATATCAACAGCTACGTTTATTACTCTCCTCAGGGGCAATATCAACAGCTTAATAATATCCTAAGGGGCAAATTCAACACCTAGAATTAGTACTATCCTCAGGGGCCATATCAACAGATAGCGTTATTATTGTTCTAAGGGGCAATATCAACGGCTAGGTTTAGGACTATCCTAAGGGGAAATATCAACAGCTGGCGTTAGTACTGTCCTTAGGGTCAATATCAACAGCTAACGTTAGTACTATCTTAAGGGGCAATATCAACAGCTGGCGTTATTACTGTCCTCAGGGGCAATATCAACAGCTTAGTAAAGTCCTTAGGGGCAATATAAACAGCTAGAATTAGTACTATCCTCAGGGGGCATATCAACATCTAGCATTTGCGCTGTGGTCTAGTGGTAGAGCGTTGGACCCATGATCCAAAAGTCGTGGGTTCGATTCCCGCCATTGCCATATGCGTTGTGTCTCTGAGCAAGACACTTTATCTGCATTGCTTAGTACTGGTTCTACCCAGGAAGACATCGAGAGTGATTCAAATAAGTTCATTGAGCTTTCGTTACAATCGATGTAAAATAAATATGTTTAAACTAACATATATCGTTAATATTGTTCTAAGGGGCATTATCAACAGCTAAGGTTATACTTACTTTTAGTACTATCCTACAGGTCAATATCAGCTGGCGTTAGTACTGTCCTCTGGGGCCATATCAACAGCTAGTTTTAGTACTGTCCCTAGGAGCAATATCAACAGCTAGCTATAGTACTGTCCTAAGGGCCAATATCAACAGCTGGTGTTAGTACTGTCCTCAGGGGCTATATCAACAGCTAGCGTTATTACTGTCCTCAGGGGCAATATCAACAGCTAGGGTAAGTTCTATATAAAGGGCAATATCAACAGCTGACGTTAGTACTGTCCTCTGGGGCCATATCAACAGCTTGGTTTAGTACTGTCCGTAGGGGCAATATCAGCAGTTATCGATAGTAAAGTCCCCAGGGGCCATATCAACAGCTAGGGTTATTACTGTCCTTAAGGACAATATCATAGCTACGTTTAGTACTCTCCTCAGGGGCAATATCAACAGCTTAATAATATCCAAAGGGGCAATATCAACATCTATAATTAGTACTGTCCTCAGGGGCATATCAACAGCCAGCGTTATTACTGTTCTAAGGGGCGATATCAGCAGCTAGGTTTAGGACTATCCTAAGGGGCAATATCAACAGCTGGCGTTAGTACTGTCCTTAGGGGCAATATCAACAGCTAGCGTTAGTACCATCTTAAGGGGCAATATCAACAGCTGCCGTTAGTACTGTCCTCAGGGGCCATATCAACATCTAGGTTTAGTACTGTCCTCAGGGGCAATATCAACAGCTTGGTTTAGTACTGTCCTCAGGGGCAATATCAGCAGCTAGCGATAGTACTGTCCTAATGGTCAATATCAACAGCTGGTGTTAGTACTGTCCTCAGGGGTAATATCAACAGCTAGGTTTAATACTGTCCTCAGGGGCAATATCAACAGCTAGCGTTAGTACAATCTTAAGGGGCAATATCAGCAGCTGGTGTTAGTACTATCCTCAGGGGTCATATCAACAGCTAGGATTAGTACTGTCCTCAATATCAACAGTCTGCGTTAGTATGGTCCTCAGTGGCAATATCAACAGCCAGCGTTAGTACTGTCCTGAAGTGCTATACCAACAACTAACGTCAGTACTGTCCTCAGTGGCATTATCAACAGCTAGCGTTAGTACTGTCCTAAGGTGAGTTATCAACAGCTAGCGTTAATAATGTCCTCAGAGGCACTATCACACGCTAGTGTTCGAACTATCCTCAGGTGCAATATCAACAGCTAGTCAGTAACATGCACAGGTATCAACAGCTAGCATATGTACTGTCCATATGGAAACAAACAGCTAGTGTCTTTAACATCCACATGTGCACTATCATCAGCCTTTGTTTTAACCACCATAGAGATACTATGATGAGCGTTAGTACTGTCCTCAGAGGCAACATCAACGGGTAACATTAGTACTGTCCTCAAATACAATATCAACAGCTAGTGGTAGTACTGTCCTCCGAGGCAATATCAAAAGCCAGCGTTAGTACTGCCGTCATTGGCAATATCAACAGCCAGCGTTAATACTGGCCCCAGGGGCAATATCAATACAGTGAGCGTTATTATTGTTCTAAGGGGAGTATCGACATCTAGCGTTAGTACTGCCTTCAAGAGAAATCTCAATATATATCGTTAGTATTTGCCTCATTGGCAATATCAACAGCCAGAGTTAGTACTATCCTCATGGACACTGTTAACAGCCAGCGTTATTAATGTCCTCAGGGGAAGTATAAACAGCCAGCGTTAGTACTGTTCTTAGGGGCAATATCAACAGCCACCGTTAGTACTGTCCTAAGGGGCCACATCAATATCCAGTGTGAGTAATGTCCACAGGGTCAAAATCAACAGCTATCGTTAGTACTGTTCTCAGGGGCAATATCAACAGCTAACGTTAGTACTGTCCAAAGGGGCAACATCAACAGCCAGCGTTAGTACTGTCCTAATGGGCAATATCAACAGCCAGCGTAAGTAATGTCCTCAGGGACAATATCAACAGCCTGCGTTAGTATTGTCCTCAGTGTCAAAATCAATAGCCAGAGTTAGTAATGTGCTCATGAGCAATATCAACAGATAGCGTTAGTTGTGTCCTCATGGAAAATATCAACAGCTAGCTTTAACACTGACGTCATTGGCAATATCAATAGCCACTTATATTACTGCCCTAAGAGAAAAAACCAAAGGTAGCGTTTATACTGTCTTCTGGGTCAATTTCAACATATAGCGTTAGTACCGCTTTCCAGATGCAATATCAACTGCTACTGTAAGTACCGTCCTCAGAGGCAATATCAGCAGCTAGCGTTAGTATTGTCCTCAAAGGCAATATCAACTGCCTGCGTTGGTATTGTCATTAAGGGCAATATCAACAGCCAGCGTTTGTATTGTCCTAAGTTTAATACCAACAGTTATGGTTAGTAATGTCCTCGGGGGCGTTATCAAGAGCTAGCTGTAGAACTACAATATCAACAGCTATTGTCTTTAACATCCACATGAACAATATCAACAGCCAGCGTCTTATAAGGATACTATCAACAGCTAGAGTTAGTACCGTCCACAAGTCAATATCAACAGGTAGCGTTAGTCCTGTCCTCAGAGGCAATGTCAACAGCTAGCGTTAGTACTGTCCTCAGAGGCAATATCAACAGCTAACGTTAGTACTGTCCTCAGGGTCAATATCGCCGGCTAGCGTTAGTCCTGTCCTAAAACGAATACAGTCAGTACTACTAAACTCTACGAAAATATCACCTACTGGCTTCCATGGTTTTTGTACTGTCCTCAAGGACAATTTCAAGAATTAGCGTCACTAAAGTCTTGAAGGACAAAATAAATTGCTTAGGTTACTTCCTTGAAAGACCAAAGGGACAATATAGTCATATCCTTAAACGGTTTCTCACCAGTGTGTATGCATACTTGTCTTTTCGTTTACCCTACCTGTTTGCAAGCAATGTTTTTCCCCAAGTGAGTTCGTTTCCGAGGAAGGCTTTGCTGGCATGTTGTCACTGATTAACACAGAATTACAGCAAAATGTGTAAGGAGTATTATTATATAGGGTGTGGCCCTTCCTGTACATAGGCCTGGTCAACGGCTTAACATCCCCTTCGAAGGATGGCAGTTTCACAGTACATGTACCTTGCCCGAATAGTGAACGGTCATTCATCAAAAGCGGCTGTCATGATAATCAGAAATGAATGTGTGTAGTTTAAAAAAAAAGAACAGTGGGCTAGCACCTCTCCCCATAACCTGAGATGGGTGGACAGAGTATATTCCCCGCACCTCGTCTTGTTTCGTACTTGAAAACTCAACCTACTCACATATCTGACGTTTGCCTGTTAACGTTGTCGATTTGTGTTTAATCTGTGTTCGGGTTTAAGTTTCCAAACACAGAATACGTGTCAGCGCGAGATATGTCGAAATGTAAAAATTCCAGAGATATTCACCTGAAAAACATTAACTAGTCGTACGAAAATGTCTAGATCGATGAGGTATTCTTCTCTTTGGTGAGTTTTATGCATGCACGCTTGGTTGTTAACGTTTAATCTATTGCTGTATGGCGGCTGTTTATGCATGCATTTGCTTGATCTCTTCATGAACCTGTCTTGATATGGTCGACCCTGATACCTACTTATTCTAAAAGGGCATCACAGTAACTCTGTTGTACGTATGCACCATAAGAGCTACTATTTTCGCTGCTAGAATATACCAAAAGTATTAATCAAGTCACATTGTACTAAGACATCATGTTCTTGCATATAAAGCTTCTGGTACCTTATAATGACAGAACAAATGTGTGGTATTTCAGCTAAAGGATGTTTTTATTTTTAGAAATGGTCTGCTTTAATGTAATAAGTTTCTTTTAAATCGTGTGTCAGTACAGTCCTCAGCGAAACAATAAACGGATACAGTCAATACTAATCTCTGTGAAAATATCACCTGCCAGCTTCTCTGGGTTCAGTACTGTCCTCAAGGACAATATCAATACAGCTAGCGTCAGTACAGTTCTGAGGGACATAATAAACTGCTTAGGTGAATTGATTGATACGCGAAAGGGACGATATATTCATAAAATCTGATATTGTACCTTAAACGGCTTCTCACCAGTGTGTACGCACACTTGTCATTTCGCTTACTCTAACAATTGCAAGCAATGTTTTTTTCCGAGTGAGGGTTTTGGGCAAATGACCTTTCATTATTCGGGCAATGTACTGTGAATCTTATGCCATCCTTCGAAGGAAATGTTAAGACGTAGACCAGTCCCATGTAGGAAGAGTCATACCTTATATATGCTCATGACATATCTCTTTGAATTTCTGTGTTAATGAGGCAAAATGCCCGTGGAGCTTTCCTCGGAAACGATGCTGCCATGATAATTAGACTAGACCGTGTGCAGTATCTATAATTAGGAACATCGGGGACAGCACCTCTCCCCTAATCTGAAAGGGGTGGGTAGAGTATGTCCCTCCCCGCAATCCCCACCCCACACGAACATTGTTCTTATATAATATGCAGATTCCCTATGCATTTGTTCATGGTTTGATAAGGTAACAAATACTATACCAATAGTATTCATCAATTCACATGTAATTAATAAATCGTGTTCTTGCAAATAAACCGACTGGTACATTATAGAAGGAAGAGGTGATCATTATGCTAAAAGACAGTTTTGTTTTTTTAAAAATAGTAAGTGGTAATGTCTAGGCGATGTGAGAGATGTCTCTAACACCCTTTAAGTGTAATTATGTTAAACAGTAGGCGAATGTGTGTATTCATGCAGGATAAAATCCAAATAAGTCACATATATTAAGTTTTTATTTCGTTAAATGGTACAATATGGTATTTCTCCTGTATCGGCTAATAGTTCAGTTAATTCCTAGGCACTAGTAACTTCTACTTCTAATTAGAAAGTAGTAACTGCTTAGGAAATTTGAATTAAAAAAGAGCATACACATTCATATCCACGATTAATGCGTAATTGCGGCTGGTATAACAGTTAATTAACACTAGTAACTTCTACTTTGCAAAAATGAGTAACTATGCATATTCGGAAAATTAAAGGACAATAGAAACATCTCTCACATCGCCTAATATCTTAATGTATGTAGCTTATATGGCTTCTCTCCTGTATGCATACTCACATTCGACTACTGTTTAAAAAATGTTAATTGAATTGATTTGTGTTTTAAGGAGCAACAACACATGAAAGTTTATATGGCGCCTAACAGGAACGAACGCGCCAGGCTCATCCTCCATTTACATCAAGATAAAATATGAAGATTGGGCCTAGAACCTTCTTACCTGCAAAACTGCAGAATTGCTGCAAATTCTATAATAGACACTTCATTTACGATGGAGCCACGTTTCCACGTTTGCATACGCGGTGTCATGATGGGCATGATAAAAAATGACAAAATGAATATTAATGTGTGTGGGGGGTGGTGGTGGCGGGGGATGACGGGGGGGGGGGGGGTCTACCCCGCAACCTCACGGGGAACAAAATGAAAGTTAACAGATGACAGAGACATCGTATTTCTCTTATCAGGATATCTCTCACATCACCTAGACATTAGCACTTGCTATCATTTACCGAAATATAACAGAATGGCTTAATATATTTGATTTATATGGCTTCTCCCCTGTCTGTATTCTCACATTCGCCTACTGTTTATTTCCTAAGCCGCTACTACTTCCTAATTATTCTTTAAATAGGAGGCGAATGTGATTATTCATATAATGCGCCAAAACTTAATATGCAATATGTGACTTGTACGCATTATGTGACAAAAATAGTTGTTGTGTTGTGCTTTGTGCTTTTTGTTGTTGTTGCTGTTGAGTGTTGTTTGTGTTTTTTTGGGGGTGAGGGCAGTGGTTGTGGGTTGGCTGTAAATAGTGTTTTTTAAAGTTTCGCATCACCCCTTAACTTGAGTGCGTGCGTGAGTGCGTGTGTTTTGGTTATAACTTGTTTTTTATAACTTGCGATCCACCCCCAATGTCAAATCCTTTATCCGCCCCTGAGGAGGGTGCATGCTCCCCAGATTTTTTCTAAAGTAAGAAGACTTTATTTTATGGATTTATGCAAACTGGATCCGCCCATGCCCCCACCCCACTGCCTAACTAACAACCAAAGAACAATCAAAGTACATACGTTTCAGATTTTAGGTAGGGGTGCTCCCGGTGCCCGCACTGGACCCGCCCCTAGACCCATCCCACTACCACCTGTACACCCCAACCAACAAAAGCTTACTATATGCATATAATTATTACTTTTCAGATTTTAGCCTGGTGCACCCATACCCCCCGGATCCGCCCTTGCCCTCCCCGACCCACGACCCACTTCTCACCCAATATATTTCTTTGCCTCGGTGTCAGTTTATGTCTGGTTACGGCACTGTGCGTGAAAGTTATTGCGTGAACGTTATGCATAGCATCATGACAGATGTATACTCCGCTTTTTGTGAATTAGAGAATGTGTGCTAGGAATCGAAGACATTCCATGCCGATATATTATATCCACCTTAGAACACGACATCCCAGACCATATCAGGACCCGATTTGCAATCAATTGTAACTAGAAGAACGGTATTGAAACAAAGGTTGAAGGAACGCGTTTGGACCTAAACAAATCTTTAAAAACAAAAAGATCTTAAAAAAATCAAAAAATCTGATTGTTTGTTTTTGTCTAGACTTGTACACAAATATCAAAACATATCAAATAATTGCAAAACTGTACACCAGAATTCCTACCCCATGTAAGAGACTGTAGTAGACATGTACAACAGCAGAGCACAACATCAGAGCATATAAATAAATGAAAAACTGTACACCAGAAACAATCCTACCCCATGTAAGAGACCATAGTGAAAAACAATTCGACGCCGTGTAAGAGACCATAGTCAAAAACAAGCATACACCATGTAAGAGACCATAGTCAAAAGCAATAATACCCCATGTAAGAGACCACTATGGGGTAGGCATTTTGGGGAGGATTGTTTTTGGTGTACGGTTTTTATTTTTTTTTAAATATGTTTTGATGTTTGTATACATGTCTATTCTATACAGAAATATAATATAACAAAAAAAGTTTTTTTCTGATTTGTTTTTCTTTTTTTGTTGTCTTTTTTATGTTTATTTCCTTCAACCTGTCTATTGAAAATAACAATTTCTTCCAGTCATATTGTTGTGGTGGATGAGTGGTTAGCATACGTGGTCATACTTGCCTCTCGTCCCAGACGTCACAGGTTCGATTTCCTCTGGTAAGCCTACTATGAAAGCATGCCATCCTCAGAAGGAGGTGTGTGTAAAGTCATAGGTCCGTGTGCAGGGAGAGCTATACACGTGGTAATCGGTTATTCGTCAACATAATTGCACATAATAAATGAAATTGCGTGTAGATAGTGGCAAAATATTAGAAACATATACATCTAATCTATTTTATAACTCTAACACCATAGCATGTGTTTTTTCGATATCGACGTGTGCTTCAACTAAACGATTACAATACAAAACTTCCCCCCCCTTAATCTGTTATAAATGGCGTTTTCACAATAAAATCGCAGTATATACGTGTTGCGTCCCTTTTGTTGTGAAACGCCATTTAGGGGCATAATTGACAGCTGGAGCTTCGTCGGGGCATTATTGACAGGAGGGCTTCAACAACAGCGAATGATTTGAACCCCTCTCGTTCTATCCGCCCCGTGCTCTAATGTTAGCCAAGTATATTATAAAAGAAAGCTTAATACATATAACCTAACATTATATTCATTGGCTGATAGAAAAGGGACATGTTACGTATGGGACGAGACTCACGGTCAAAGGGGGTCGTCTGAAATTGGTACTTGTGTTATTACTCATATTAACTCATTGCCATCAACAGTTAACCCATGTAATTTTTTATTCTGACTGTTGCTCAGGGCAGAACAGGAATCAGTTTTTGGCGTCAGGTTTAGTGCACACAGTTAGTAAACACCCATACATTAAAGTAATAGAGCAGAAGTTTTTAGAATCAGGTCACACTCAGATGGAGTGTGATTCAATGCACGCTGCCATCGAACATGCAAAGAAGCGAACATCAATATTTCCTCCGGATCAGTGGGACGTCGAAACAATCCTTATACAGTAGTACCTATGAGATTTGACAGCTTTTACGACCTGAAAGAGTACACTAAAATCAACTATAAAAATTTCAAGATTGACACCGAAGGAATTAAAGTTAATTGGTTAAAAGTCAAAGTCCTGAAAGTGTCCAAAGAGACCCCAGACCAGATCCTAGTGAAATATGACTTTGATCAAACGGAATTCAGATCAATCAATGTCGCGAATGCATCCAGAGGACGACCCTCACCCAATAGAGACTTGCGAAGAAAATATAAAGAAAAGATTCCAATCTCTATGGCCAAGAAACGGGATCTATTAGACCTGTGCAGAAGTTTTATAATACCTCAACAATACTGGAAATTCTATGAGCTACTGCCAACAAATGACAAAGTCAAAGACCGCTTGACCTGTCCTGATATTTTAGAGGAAGAATCCGACACAGACAATGAGTGAATCTATGACGTTATACACTTAAATCCAGTATGATAAACAACAGAACTGTGTTTCCTTAACTAAACTATAAAGATAGGTGTTTAAAAAACAAAAATTCAGAGAACTCCCGAAGTGTTATGGTGTATTTTTCTCATATGTCCGAAACTGTTGAGCCCTTTTAGCTCTAGAAAAATGAGCAATTATGTGCCGGCCATAAGGACTCATCAACAAAACCTACCAAATAGGGCATTATATATTAATTTAGAACATTAATTTTTTTTTGGTAAAATAACTTTGTCAAGACTAATAATTGTGTGAAGTATCATGAAGATCTGAACATAATCTGATTTTTAATATCTATTCAAATCGTTAATCGTCATTTTCTCAAAAGTATAAAAAATGCTGTTGAGCCCTTCTGGCTATCAAGGGGCGATTTTACAGTGACATTCCATGTTTAAATTTGTATATTATAAATATTTGTGCAACGGGGGATATGGCTGTCTTTCAGCTACACTCTGACTACTGACTACACTCGTGTTCATTTGATTTTAATCATACTTGCATAGTAGGTCGATATCAATGCAAGGTTGTTTCCTGTTTTAATTCAGCTATGTTGGTCAAAGGGTCTATGAATTACCTCCCCTTGAATTGGCAAAATTAGATGTCTTGACCTTTTTGACGCTATATTCATTTCTAATGACTCAAACTTTGATAGGTGATGATTGGTGATGTTTTTTGATACAATTTAACACCTGTGAAGATGATGAAGCGTTTCGAAGATTAATTTTAATTATAACCAATCATTCCTTTTGTTCCCTTCTTTATTCCTGTATATACCTTACCTTATCTTGTTTTAATCGCCTTAGTTCCAGATACATTAAACAATGCATTGATGTATTATTACATGCAATGATGTATTGTTATTAAGAAGAGTTGACACATTTTTAGTCCATCCATGTCATGCGTGATTGGAAAGAAACCTTCCATTACATGGATGCACAAATCATAGTTCACCATGCTCTCAGTACCTTCGGTACTTTGATTATACTACTAGTAGATCAATTTGACAATGAGTGTACGGTGTTGAAGGGACACACAGTAATGTTGATCAAACACGCGGCGTCCAGTTAGTTTTTATACTAGTAGTAGATCAATTTGACAATGAGTGTACGGTGTTGAAGGGACACACAGTAATGTTTGATCAAACACGCGGCGTCCAGTTAGTTTTAACATATTTTGTCTTATGCACTGGGATAGCAGCAAGTGGATAGGAAACTAGAATTATCGTTTATTTACTTTGTGTGTGTCAGAGTGGAAATATAACCAAAAGATCAGAATTGTGTGACGCTGTTAATGCCTATAACGGGTGGGGATGATAATGATATCTGTTCATCTCTCCATTCAGCAGTCCTCCTTGCACGTGGTGGTCAAGTCTGGTTCTTATCTTAATCATGTTTGTATTTTGTAGCATGACAGACACTTAGGGATCACTTTGTAAATCGTCGTCGCCATCGTACTTCACACTTGACTTGAAAAGTGTTTGGTCTTACTCTATGTTCATGAAATTTCACACACATCTTCATGTTACCTCAAGGCGTGTTAAACATGACCTATAACTGACTTTTATTTTGGCAGAGTTATGCCCCGTTTTATAGTTACATAGAAAATACAGGCTGAAATAAGCACACGTCAAGCCTTCTAGTTTTGTATCAATTGATTTCATAAGTTACCTTTTACAGTCCGACTCAAAGGCAATTATGAGTGTTGCGAAATGTTTAAAAATTCATTATTCATCAGACAAAATGTAAAAAAAAAAGGATTATTGAATTAAAGCTGCAGTGGGTTTACACGGATGATGTAGTCTTTGTGTCAAGCACTATTGTATAAGGTAATTTTTTTGTTACCATCACTTTTGCATTAAATCAACCGATGCATAGACAGCCGTTAATTAAAACATCTGATTTAAAATGTACACTCTTTCAAAAAGGTGTACACACTTGTTAACTCTTGCGTTTACATGTTCTAGTAAATTGTGAAACAGATCCATATTTAATTTTCAGACGTTTCATGCAGTACATCACGAGTTTTTGTTTGTTGTCGTTGTCCGTTTTCAACAATATAAAACATTAAAATCCATAATCCAAGCCTACCTTCTCTTTGCCTGATGCATTTTACAGGTTTCTTTACATGTTTCTTTCATTAGACTAGTAAAGTAACTGAATACAAATAATTATCACCCAGTGTGGTTGCTGGGGTAGAATACAACCACTGCAAATTGTGCTTAAGCCATTTGGGACCCCACCAAACCCCCATGTCATGTTCATTTTGGCATTTTTAGCTCTAATGGCCAAGGGCGATGGCGAGTTGTCCGTCCGTCGTTAACTTTTGTCTCGTTAAGACGATAGGGTCTTCATTTTTCATTCGATCTTTACCAAACTTTAACAGGTTGTTAAAATTAATGAAAGCTCGGACAAGTTCGAAAACCAGCCAGATCGGACCAGTAACAGCAGCGTTATGGCCCTTGATTTACTATATTTTGCCTCGTTATGACAATAGGGCCTTCATTTTTCATCCTATCTTTACCAAAATTTACTACATTGTTAATATCAATGAAAGCTCGTACAAGTTCGAAAAGCAGCCAGATCGGACCAGTAACAGCGGAGTTATGGTCCTTGATTTAGTTACAAATGCTATATTGCTATTTTTTTCCGCGTTAAGACGATAGGAGCTTCATTGTTCATCCGATCTTTACCAAACTTTTCCAGATTGCTAATGTCGTTGAGAGCTCGGACAAGTTCGAAAACCAGCCAGATCGGACCAGTGACAGCAGAGTTATGGCCCTTGATTTAGTTAAAAATGCTATATTTTGCCTCGTTAAGACGATAGGGGCTTCATTGTTCATCCGAACTTTACCAAACTTTATCAGATTGTTAATATCAATGAAAGCTCGGACAAGTTCGAAAACCAATAATATCGGACCAGTACAGCGGAGTTAAGGCCCTTGATTTAGTTCAAAATGCTATATTTTGCCTCGTTAAGGCGATAGGGCCTTCATTCCATCTTTACCAAACTTTACCATATTGTTAATATCAATGCAAGCTCGAATAAGTTCGAAAACTGGCCATATCGGACTAGTAACAGCGGAGTTATGGCTCTTCATTTAGTTAAAAATGCTATATTTTGCCTCGTTATGACAATAGGGCCTTCATTTTTCATCCTATCTTTACCAAAATGTACTACATTGTTTATATCAATGAAAGCTCGGTAAAGTTCGAAAACCAGCCAGATCGGACCAGTAACAGCAGAGTTATGGCCCTTGATTTTGTTAAAAATGCTATAATTTGCCTCGTCATACGATAGGGCCTTCATTTTGCATCTGATCTTTGCCAAACTTTTCCAGATTTTATGACTTTTTTGTTATATATATATTTATTTTTTTTCCTTTTCTTTAATTTTTTTTTTTTAATTTTTTCTTTCTTTTATTTAAAATTCTTTTTTAATTTTTAATATATATATTTTTTTGGATTTTTTTTTTTGGATTTTTTGTTTAGCTCTATGTTGGACCATTCGGACCAGTAACAGAGGAGTTGTGGCTCTTGATTTAGTTAAAAATGCTATATTTTGCCTCGTTAATACGGTAAGGCCTTCATTGTTCATCTGATCTTTACCAAACTTTACCAGATTCTTTAGTTATGGCCCTTGATTTGGTCAAAAAGCTGTTTTTCTGTCCGAACTTTCAAAAAAACGTAAATGGCAGTCACTTGCTTCATTGATGTTATAACAGCCATGTTAGCCAGTAGAGCGTCCACAGGCCCTCTTGGGCCTCTTGTTTATCATGCAAGTTCAAGGTCTTTGTCTTGACACCGCATATGGAAACGCTTTATTGTTAATGAAATGCGTAGTATAGAATTCGCATCAACTCTACAGTTCTCAGGTTATACGAGAGGTGTTCAACTTATAATTGAACACTTTTGTTTAAGATGTCTTTTTTTTTCAGCGGAAGTGATTATCCGAAAAAATGCGTGATTTAATGATGTGAAACTGTCATTTAGAACGTATGCATTTAAAGATAATATCCAATTTCACGCGGTTCTTTTTAAATTACATTTTGAATAAGGTGTGTACACTATTTTCTAATTTTAAACCTATATGTTGCTGTTGCCGTGGAGTTTACCTTAAACCAAATAATTACACTAAATGCATATCATAATTGTTTAAACCTGTGTTAATATTTTAAATATGATCGTATGTTTTATTTTAAGACAAAAATATAGATGCTCGACTTTTTATCGCAATATTAAAACATTGACAGATAATAGGAATGTTTGCTCGTATGTTACTGATAATTTTATAAATTAACCAAAATAACTATTTTAATCATATTTTGTGATATAAAAACATGAACAGTTATTGTTGATGTATATCATATATGTATATTATATACCTTATAAAGATATCTTTGGTAAAAGAATATATTATTTTTATCATTATTTGCAAATGTGTGTGTTTTGCCCCTAAATTTTAAGTTATATATTTTTCTATCTTTTCTTCTGAGAAACTTATGAAACTTTTTTTTTTACAGTGGAGGAATTCACAAAAATGCCTGCAGTTAATGTTTTGAACTAGAAGCTTTCGTAAATTTAGTCATTTTCATAGTTGAATTTCATGTTAATTTTCGCTAAAATCCTGAAAATCGACAAAAATTTTTTTTTTTGCATATTACACTTTTCTACGTTCAGACATGGACATATCGGAATACTATATATAACCTTTAACGACATTTTAAAAGCATTTGTGTTAACATTTGTATTGCAATTATTTTTATAATTGACGATTTTTGCTTCAAAATGTCATTTTCTACCCATTTTCAAAAATGCGGATCCAGCAACATTAAGAATCACATTATAGTGCATGTCATAATGTTTCATATCGAAGGAATCATTAGACTTGACATTACAATCAACAATGAACATATTCGGGGAGAATTTCAAGATAGTTGACATGGTTGATTCAGTTACACAATAAAAGTGTTCAAATATAAGCTCTCGTACAAGTACTGTTCTAGGCCTATTTTCCATGTCTTATTTTGATGTATAAAATTATAGAGAATGAACCTTGCATAAACTCCGCATAAGTAGGCAATTTTACTCACTTCAAATGAAATAAAGTCTGAGTTTGATGTGAGCTCTATTATACCAACCCAATAAACTCGATCATGAAATATTGTAATAAAGTAATCTGATGAAGGCTTCACTGACAAATTTTAGATTTTAATGTTAAATCGAAACAACAGTTGCTCTTCGTAGCTTGTCAAAATTGTTCTGCCTTTAGTTAATGATGTACCAATTAATCGATTGTAACCGATGCAAGCCTATAAGCGATCATCGGTTGAATGTACAAATGCACTTAATTAATGTTCAAAATAGGTCTATTGGAAAGCAATTTCAGGACTTATTTGTGTCATTTGGTAAAATATTAAGGTCACTATTACTATAAATAGGACTTTCGTTGCCATTCAATAAAGTAGTTTCCCTTGACTTTGCTTTTTATCTCGACTACTCCTCTGACACTACAGGGTGGATGTTCATGAAATTTTGCAGGAATGTTGCTCATTGTTGAGTTATATAGCAAGGACTTGTAGCGACTACTCCTCTGAAACTACTGCTTAAAACAGATTTAAACAAGAGAGCCATGATGGCCCTATATCGCTCACCTGAATGAATTTGAACCAATACAAGAGGGCCAGGGCCAAGATGGCCCTAAAGCGATCACCTGAGTACTGGCACATTATCGAACTTCTTCGAAATCTTATGGTCATATACAATCTGTGCAAGTTTGGTTAAGGTTGTTCAAGAAATGTGGGCTCTGTTGTCTATAACATTGATATAGACAGTTTAAGCCACTGACAAAGTTTGGTAAAGATCAAATATAAAATGAAGGTGCTAGAGATTAACACCTTGGGCAGAACCCAATGTGATCCCAGGGCTACATGTAATATATGAGAGCTGTGTGCTTTGTGGTTTTAGAGAAGAAGATTTTTTAAGTTTTTCCCCATACAAGTCTATGTAAAACGTGACCACTGGGGCGGGGCCAAATGTGAACACATGGTCACCATTTGAACAAACTTGGTAAAGGACCATAAGAGTATAGTAAATGCAAAATATTAAACGCCTGGCTCTTGTAGTTCCGGAGAAGAAGACTTTAATGTGTTTATTATATAAGTCTATGTAAAACTGTGACCCACGGAGTGGGGTCAAATTTTACCCCAGGGTCATCATTTGAACAAACTTGGTAGAGGATCATAATCTAATAGTAAATGCAAAATATTAAACCTCTGGCTCTTGCAGTTTCAGAGAAGATTGTTTTTTCCTATATATATAAGTTTATATAAAACTGTGAGACCCTGGGCGCGGCCAAGTTTGACCCCAGGGTCACCATTTGAACAAACCTGGTAGAGGACCATAAGCTTATAGCAATTGCAAAATATTAAACCTCTGGCTCTTGCAGTTCCAGAGAAGAAGATTTTTTTTCAGTTTTTCCCTATTCAAGCCTATGTTAAACTGTGAACCCCTGGGCGGGGCCAAATGTGACCCCAGGGTCACCATTTGAACAAAATTGGTAGAGGACCATGAGCTTATAGCAAAAGCAAAATGTTAAACCTCTGGCTCTTGCAGTTTCAGAGAAGAAGATTTTTTAAGTTTTTCCCTATACATATCTATGTAAAACTGTGACCCAAGCGGCGGGGACAAATTTGACCCCATGGTCACCATTTGAACAAACTTGGTAGAGGACCATAAGCTTATAGCAATTGCAAAATATTAAACCTCTGGCTCTTGCAGTTTCAGAGAAGAAGATTTGTTTATGTTTTTCCCAATACAAGTCTATGTAAAACTGTGACTCCCGTGGCGGGGTCAAATTTGACCCCAGGGTCACCATTTGAACAAAATTGGGAGAGGACCATAAGCTTATAGCAAATGCAAAATATTAAACCTCTGGCTCTTGCAGTTTCAGAGAAGAAGATTTTTAAAAAAAAATCCTATACAAGTCTATGTAAAACTGTGAACCCCGGGGCGGCGACAAATTTGACCCCAGGGTCACCATTTGAACAAACTTAGCAGAGGACCATATAAAGCTGATGCTACATTTAATACATGAAACCTCTGTGCCTTGTGGTTTCAGAGAAGAAGATTTTTTAAAGTTCTTTCCTATATGTCTATATGAAAAACATGCAAAATCTCATTATACAAACTTTGGACCCCCGGGGCATAGCCATTTTTAACCCCGGGGACTTCATTTGAACAAACTTGATAGTCTAGACATTGGCGATCATTTTAAAAGAAAAACTGTTGAAATATGTCAAGCGGTTCTTGAGAAGAAGATTTTTTAAGGTTTCAACCATATATGGTAATGGCGGCCATCTTGGATGTCGCGCTGACCTAATTTTAACAAATCTAAAAGGTATTCAGCTAAGGATCATTCACGTGAAGTATGGTCAAAATTGGCCTGCAGTTTCTGAGGAGAAGTCGTTTGAAGCAAAAGTTAACGACGACGGACGACGGATGACGGACGACGGACGAAGAGTGATCCCAATAGCTCACCTTTGGGCCTTTGGCTCAGGTGAGCTAAAAATGCGATTTTGTGGCGACTACTTCGGAAAAACACAAGAGATATTGATTTACCAAAATGACTGGCACGACATGTAGTTGGTCCTAACCAAAGTTTATTTTTATTGGATGTCAAACATGGCCACCAGCGGTCATCTTTGTTTACATATAGTTATATCGGAAAATCTTGTGGCGACTACTCCCACTCACTACTCCTCTAACATTACTTGATGGAATTCATGAAACTTGGCAGGAATGTTGCTCTTGATGTCTAGTTGATCCTAGCAAAAATTCAGGTTGGCTGGAAATTCAAGATGGCCGCCACGGCTTAAAAAGAACCATAAGTGATATTGATTTGAAACCTTTACCAAAAAGACTGGCACGACATGCATGCAGTTGGTCCTAACAAAAGTTTATTTTGATTGGTTGTCAAACATGGCCACCAGCAGTCATCTTTGTTTACAGTTATATAGGAACACCTTGTGGCGACTACTCCTCTTAAACTTCTTGACGGATTTTCATGTAACTTTACAGGAATGTTGCTCTTGATGTCTAGTTGATCATAACAAAAATTCAGGTCGGCCGGAAATTCAAGGTGGCTGCCACGGCTAAAAATAGATTTTAAAAATGTGATTTTGTGGCGACTACTTCTCAAAAACCATAAGTGATATTGATTTAGAACTTTTACCAAAATGGCTGGCACGACAAGTAGTTGGTCCTACCCAAAGTTCATTTTGATTGGATTTTAAACATGGCCATCAGCAGCCATCTTTTGTTTACATAGAGTTATATAGGAAAAACTTGTGGCGACTATTGCTCTGAAACTACCGGGCGGATTGTCATGAAACTTGACAGGAATGTTGCACTTAATGTCTAGTTGACCCTAGCCAAATTCAGGTCTTTCGAAATTCAAGATGGCCACCACAGCTAAAAATAGATTTTTAAAAAACAAGTTTGTAGCGACTACTTCCTGAAAACTAACTGATATCGATATGGGAATTTTTCTAAAATTATCAGCATGACATGATGTTGATCCTTGTTTATTCAACATGGCCGCCAGTCACCATCTTTGTTTACATAGGAGTTATATATTAAAAAATTGAAGCGACTACTCTTCTGAAACTACTTGAAGGAATTCTTGAAACTTCACAGGAATGTTGTTCCTGATGTCTAATTGAGCAAAATTTTAGTCAGACAGGAAATTCAAGATGGCCGCCTCGGCTAAATATAGATTTAAAAAAAAAATCGTAGTGACTATTTCCTGAAAACTATAAGTGATATTGATATGGGACTTTCTCTTAAACGATCAGCGCAACATGATGTTGGTCATTTTCGAAAATCATTTTGATTTGACGTTAAACATGGCTGCCAGCGGCCATCTTTGTTTACATAGTGTTACATAGTAAAGGCTTGTAGTGACTACTCCTATGAAACTACTTCACGGATTTTCATGAAACTTCACAAAATGTTGCTCTTGATATCTAGTTGATCCTAGCAAACAAATCAGATCGGCTGGATATTCAATATGGCCACCACGGCTAAAAATAGTTAAAAAAACAGATGTGTAGCGACTACTTCTTGAAAACTATTAGTGATAATTGATATGGGACTTTTTCTAAAATGATCAGCATGACATGGTGTTGGTCCCTGTTGATTCAAAATATTATTTTTATTCAACATTAACCATGGCTGCCATGGCCATCTTTGTTTACATAGAGTTACTAAAATGTTAACAAACTTTCATTTAAGCATCATTGACCTTTTTTACTTTTAAGTCCTGCCCCCGTTAGGCGAGACATGTCAATCCGCGGATTTCTTGTTTCTAAAATTATCAGTATTACATGATGTTGATCCTTGTCGAAAATTATTTTGATTCGACATTAAACATGACTGCCATAGGCCATCTTTGAAATTGTTTACATAGAGTTATATAATAAAATCTTTGCAGCGACTACTCTGAAACAACTTGACTGATTTTCATGAAACTTCACAGGAATGCTGATCTAGCTATCAAAACCAGAAGAGTTTCAAGGTTATTGACCTGTTGTTGCTGAATAAATGTACCTTCCCTTAAGGAATTTCAAAAAAAACAACACAATGTGCATCTCATGGAAAGGAAGCTCGGGATTGTTATTTAGGTAGTTCGAATTTCAGTCAAGGTCATTGCTGCTATTGGACTTTGGTTTCCACTCAATAACTTTAGTTTCCCTTGACGGATTAAATCACCTCAAGGGAATTAAACTGGAGATTGCTATTCAGGTCATTTTTCAAAAAGTTACAGTCCCCGTTATTTGGTTTCTGCTGAATAAATTCACCTTCCCATAAGGAATCTTCACGAAACTTCACTTAAATGAATCTCAGATTGTTATTTAGGTAATTTGATTTTAGAGCAAGGTCACTGCCAGTGTACATGTGAAATTGATTACTACTAAGTAAATTGATTCTCCCTTGTAGGAATTCAAGGAATCTTCCCCAAAAGTGTGGCTCGGGATTGTTATTCAGTGTGTTCTTTCAAAGGGTCAAGCCTGAAGGTATTTTTTTCTATAAATAAACAAATAGTTTCTGCTCAATACATTTGTAGCATGATCACTGAAAATTCCATTTGTAATAGCACAAGTGTAAATCATTAATTGAAAGTAACACCAGTCAGAATAAATGGTGTACTACAACTATCAGTTATTGGAAGTCAGAGTTTGGCAGGGAGCTGAAATGGACATGCTACAAAACAAATACAGTATGGTTTAAATGAGTTTCACACAACTTCATAAAAACATGCAGCCCATTGAAAGGAAGCACTCAATTGTTATTCAGGTCGATTGGTCAAAGTTCAAGGTTCCTGTTACTATAAATAAAAAACTGTTTTTTTTCGCAATAAAAACTTTCCCTTGAGAACTGTCTTGTGAAATTTGGCAGGGTTGAGAAGTATCAATTGTGTAGTTTTAAGATAACGTGGTTACACCTATATTGTTATTTGCTGAATTTGCTCGTTTTCACTCGGTTTCATTTCTATGAAATTTTGCAATTAATTCATAACCATAACCTGCAGCTTCATCTGGTCGATTCAAAGGCCATGCTTTAAGAGTTAAGATCAGTGCCCAGAACGGTTGGTTATAATTATGTAATATACAGTTCTAGGTTAGCGCTAGGATTTTAAACCCTTTAGCCAAATCTGGCTTACGCCCTAAAAATTCCTTTAGCCAGATTAGAATGTCTATGGCCATACTTTTGCCGAGATATTTAGGAACTTTAATTTAAGGCGCTAAAACCTCGCGTTTGTGTACACATTAATAAAAAGAGTATGCTTTTTAACCTATAGGGTATCACTATTTCCATATCATATATGCATGGTGTATTCTGCTTTAGTGCTTATAATTCAAATGTGAGTTGTATAATATTCAAAACTTTTTAAAAATTTTACTCAATCGTCAAGACTGCCTTTTAAAAATGGACAGAATGAATGCATGCATATAATAAGGAAATATAAAAAAAACAGACTCTTGCCACCATTTATTAGACCATTTATTATTTCTATTAAATGCATTTCAATATGCTAACATTCGTAGAAATAAAATACACAACAATATATAACAGAGGCAAAAATAGAAGGCTAAGCTGAAAAACATAAAACAAGTTCATCTGACAGGGGTTAAAAGGAGATAGAAAAATCGCGTTGCATTGTGAGGCAAAATTCAGAAATGCTACATACATGCTACATACATGTACACCACGACTATCATGCACAGAATCAGTAATAAAAGTCACTTCATTCTAAAATTGTACCAGTATTTTGCGTAATCCCACCGTTTGTATAATACAAAAAGTGTTTCATGTTGATTCCCAATTTACAGACAGCCGATCAAACACGTTCACACTTGCCTTTTTTCCAGTTCATGTTACGCTACTATGTATACAACTAATTAGTGGGTATTCAACACTTACAGTGATCGTAAAGTTCAAAAACACCGACGGCCTTTAAACAGAGCATCTCTGGCTTATTAATTCTTAAACAAACATTGTCAAACGTTAATGCTCATTAAATCTTCAAGATCACACGTTATTAATGGACGGTCAGCCAAGAAGGAGTTAAAGGAGACCTTTATAAAGTCTATATCTCATTGTACGAAGGTGAAATATTAATCTTCTAATGTGAAATTCCAGTTCCTTCACAAAATCTAGTTTCAGCAATCTCTCCGGCAGCAGCACAGAATAGTCAATCAAGATTTGCACTTTCTTCGATGGCGAATCAAAGTATACATCCGCACCATTTTTGTCTCGCCTTTTCGAAGGAAAAAAGAGACATAGGTGTTGCTTTTCCGGCGGCGGCGGCAGCGTCAACGTTCAAGTTTTGCGTTTAGGTCATTTTCTCACAAACTGTATGCACTTGACCTTTCAAACTTTGCTTATAGTTGTATCATGGGTGGTACATCGCAACGTGACAAAGCAAATGTGGAAATGACCTTGACCCTCCAAGGAAAGGGCAGATAACTTACTAATTTTTAGGCTCAAGTTTTGCGTTTAGGTCATTTTCTCACAAACTGTACGCACTAGACCTTTCAAACTTTGCTTATAGTTGTATCATGGGTGGTACATCGCAACGTGATAAAGCAAATGTGGAAGTGACCTTGACCCTCCAAGCAAAGGGCAGATAACTTACTAATTTTTAGGTTCAACTTTTGCGTTTAGGTCATTTTCTCACAAACTGTATGCACTAGACCTTTCAAACTTTGCTTATAGTTGTATCATCGGTGGTACATCGCAACGTGATAAAGCAAATGTGGAAGTGGTCTTGACCCTCCAAGCAAAGGGCAGATAACTTACTAATTTTTAGGTTCAACTTTTGCGTTTAGGTCACTTTTTCACAAACTGTATGCACTAGACCTTTCAAACTTTGCTTATAGTTGTATCATGGGTGGTACATGGCAACGTGACAAAGCAAACCCTCCAAGCAAAGGGCAGATAACCTTATAATTTTTACCTTCAACTTTGTCGTTTAGGTCACTTTTTCAGAAACTGTATGCACTAAGACCTTTCAAACTTTGCTTATAGTTGTATCTTGAGTGGTACATTGCAACGTGACTAAGCAAATGTGGATGTGACCTTCACCATCCAAGCAAAGGGCAGATAACTTTAATTGTTACATTTACATCAGTTTCTCATGAACTAGAATTATGCACTGGATGTTTTAAACCTAATTTATAGCATAATCTTTGGAAGAAAACATATTCTATTTTGACGTAGTTGTGTCTTCGTGAGTGCATCTTTTTTTGGATGCCTGGATTTCATGCATGACCTTGACCTACTTTTTGGAGCTGATGATTTTTAGCTCTACTGGCCAAAGACCTTCATTTTTCATCCGATCTTTACCAAACTTTACCAGATTCTTAATATCAATAAAAGGTCGCACAAGTTCAAAAACCAGCCAGATCGGACCAATAACAGCGGAGTTATCGCCCTTGATTTCGTTAAAAATGCTATATTTTGCATCGTTAATAAGATAGGGCTTTCATTTTTCATCTGATCTTTACCAAACTTTACCAGATGTTTTGCCTTTTTTTTTATTATTAGTAATTTTTTGTTTGAATTATTTTGTTTTAATTAATTTTTTTGTTTGATTTTTTTTTTTTTTTTTTTTAATTTTTAAAACGTTTTTTTATAATTTTCTTATTTCATTAATTTCTTTTTGATTTTTTTTTTGGTGTTAACGCCATGCTAGAAGGAAGCATTGCTGTGCCTATTGCATTTTTTTCCGGTTCATTGATTTTTGATGGAGTTACAGTCCCTTGACATTTTTTTTTAAAATTTCTTGATTATTTTTTTCTTTTTTTAATTTTCTTATTTCATTATTATTTTTTTTATTTATTTTTTTGTGTTAACGCCGTGTTAGCAGGAAGCATTGCTGTGCCTTTGTTCCGGTTCATTTATTTTTGATGGAGTTACAGCCCATTGACATTTTGTTCTTAATATTTTGTCAGCGCTAATCCTCCTAAGTTGTGCATATCGCGCTTTTGTTCCAGTTTGCTGATTTATGACGGAGTTATGGCAGTTTGACATTTTTACTTTAAATTTCTTGTCGGCGCTACTCCTCCTCACATATTTTTTTCAAAACTTTTCAAAATACTCTTCTTTAAAATTTATACATTTAATTGAATAATTGTCTGTCCAATGGGCACTGCATGTGTCAGAACAACGCCTTCCACGTCGTAGAAGACGATAAGCATTTGCTTCTTCTGCGACCGGCAGACCTTTGCCTTCTGCGGCGACGGAGAAGCTGGTGTTTTCCAAACACATGAAGCTTGTTTTGTTTCAGGGTCGAACAGCGGTATCCATGTTTCATCTACTGTCACTATACTGTTGATGAATGCTTCTCCTGTGCATTTCAGGGTGCCTGTGCGTCAAATATGAATCGATATTTTTTTTATTACTAACTATATGTTTTCATACCTGATATGGTTAGATAGAATGAAAATAGACGCTCCTGGATCTGTTTACAATCTTGCCATAGCCATCCGCTATGCTTCACAAAGCCTTAAATTAATTTTGACCCCATTGTTTATATTGTAAAAATTAAAACAACATGGCCTTATTTTTAGAAATTGTCGTCTGCGCATGTCTGTTTCTAGGGTTCGGATGTACCATGTAAAACGCAGGGTGAGGTTGTTGTTCAATGTTCAGCTCCTCCGGTAATCGATCATACTTATCCTTTATTTTGGAATGAAAACCATTATATGTAGCAAATATAGGCTAGGTAAATAGTATACTGAGTTTATATTTTGTTATTTACACCACTGCTGGTCAACAGATTTTTTAAGTCACCCTACCCTAAAAAATGGAATGTTCCGCTGTCGCCATTTTGGTTTTCGGCTGTCAATAAAATTACATGTAAATATGGGTGTTCAAAATGATTTTTTGGCTTTGCGAAGCTTAGAGGATGGCTACTCGAAGATTGAAAACAGATTCAGGAGCGTCCGTTTTCATTCTATTCAATCATATCAGGTATGAAAACATATAGAAAGGAATAAAAAAAAATCTCGATTCATATTCGACGCATAGGTACCCTGAAATGCACAGTAGTGTGTGGTATTGATGCAAAAAGTTCCTAGCAGCTTCAACTCGACTTTTCTTTTGTTCACTATTTAACAGTTTTGGAATCCAACGTGCTGCAACTTTTCTCATATTTAACTTTTTCTTCAAGATTGTATGAACAGTTCCATATGACAAGTTCAGTTTATCACATATGTCTCTGACAGTTAACCGCCTGTCGCTGTTGATGACATCTTTTACTCTTTGAACGTTCTTATCATTCGTCGACGTCACTTTACGCCCATTTCGCGGTAGATCACTAGCCCTTTCCCATCCATTGTTGAATCTGTCATACCATACATAAATCCTAGCTTTTGACATGGCACGCTCACCAAAAGTACACTGAATCTCACGAACAACTTCATTTTTACTTTTTTTTCTTCAAAACTAAATTTTTTGTCGCGAACCTTTGGTCTTCCGCCATTTTTGTCACCATGGAACGGTAACACGTGCGTGACGTAACGTATGAAGTCACAACCCGTGAATGACGTCATCACAAGAACGGCGAGTCTTAATTGACCATACTTAACAATTTTCATCAAATTACAATTGCTAGTATGAAAAATGTAAGGGTTTGAAATTGCGTGAAAATGGTGAAAAACCTGCAAAATGCACCGCCTAAGCATATTGAGCGTTGCCTTAGCAACCGTAGCATTATGTCGCTACAATCCTGAATAATTAGCGATACATTGCTAATATATGTAACTACTTCCGGCTAAAGTTTGAGTAAGATCGATATGATCATAACAAATATATATGTATTTTGGGTGTTCTGGCCCAAAGCTCAAAGCTCTCGCTTTGCTCGAGTTTGATCCAGAAACCCCCAAAATACATATATAAGTAAATCACCATATATAAATCGGTTACTGTGCAGCTTCTTCTATTTTTTAATTTTCTAACGTACTTAAAATTTTAAGATGGTCGCCAAAATGAGAAAAGCACGAAAAACAGCATCATGTATTATAACACACAAATCTGTCATGTGCTTTTGACAGCAAGGACATTTATCATTCCTGATTTATTTTAAATGGATTGGAGGCGGTCTGGAAGACTATAGGCGTCTGTCTATTCAAATACGTAATGCGTTTCATTTTCATATTCAATGTACATAATATTATGCTCTAACCACAACTTTGCCAAAATAAAATTCATAGTTATTGAACATGTCAATAGCATTGAATAATTGCTAAGGAAGAACGTTATACATATTTTCATAGAGTAAGACGAAAATGTGTGTTTCATGAACATAGGTAATAGAGGATCTTACATGAGAGCTGACAGAGCTTAAAGTGATCCCTAAGCGTCTGCCATGTCCACTGGCACATAATATATATATATGCACATAATATATATATATTATAGGGAGGTCAAGTTTAGTTTAAATGTTGGATATACTCAGGTTTAATGAATTCATAAGTCATTCAACTGAAAAAGTGATCATTTGTTTAATAGGCATGTCAATTGAATTGGGGTTTTAAGGCGCAACAACACATGAAAAGGTTATATGGCGCCTAAAAGGCATGAACATGCCAGGCTCATCTTCCATGTACATCGAGATAAAATATGAAAAATGGGCCTAGAACCTTCTCACCCTGAACTGCAGAGTTGCTGCAAATTCTATCGTAGAAACTCCATTTACGCTGGAGCCACGTTATTGTTTTTCTGCCACTGCTCTTAGTGATGTGAGCGAGATGGCACCTAAAACAATGCAGGGGTCATGATGAAGACCATTAATGAGCATGAACAAAAAATGACAAAATGAATATGAATAGGGTGGTCCTACCCCTCTGCATGTGACGGTGTGTTTGCAGTGGTTGTATTCTACCCTGGCAACCACACGGGGAAATAGGCATGTCAAACATATAATACATACTGGTAATGGCTGTGAGTGAAATGTATAAATTATTGGTGCAATATTATCAACAGTTTAGTAATATAATAATAACTATTAGCTTTGCACTATTCTATTATTAATATTAATGATTGCAAAAATGTGAATTATGTAGAAAAACTAATGGGACGCTGCGAGTTGTTAGCTTTTCAGCAAATCAAGATTGCTGTGTGTCCCTTTAAGGTCCATAATTAATATGTTAATACAACAAGTTACAACCCTATGCTATGTTTTTTTAAAGTTGTGTCACAGGTTTTGAATATAGTTCAGCATCAACATGTATTCTCCGTTATATGTACGGTGTACATGAAATACTATCACTTGATCACTTTTAATAATATACAAAATATGTATTTTATATAGAACCTATATAGGCCAAATATAATAAAAATTAAACCTGTGTTTACATATCATTGTCAATAAAAGTGGGCCAGTATATTTATTTGGTATCAAATATTTACTTATCATTTTTTTACTCCATGAATTATATTTAGACCACAAGATCATTAAATAAAGAAGAATCTGACTGGCTGCAAGCTTAAACATATAAAAACAGATTATATTATTTTTTTACCTCAGAATAACTGATTATTATTTTATTCCCAATAAAAAGAGGAGTCAGCAGTGTATTAAGGGAGTTGGTCTGGTTTAATACAGTAAACACAGACCTGTATATTTAATTCGGTCTTAGTCAATATAAAATTTACTGAAAAAGATTACCAAATGTTGTTGTTTTTTAATACTGAGAACGTATGAAATGTTTAAGATCCTTTTCATGCGTTAATACTGTCTCTCAGTTCCACCTTTCAAGGTAAGGTTTCCAGATGTTTTAACTAGATTTAATTATTATTATTATTTTTATTTTTTTTGGCATTGATGTGAAATGCTTCCCCACCATACAAATAAGTTCTGCTTACAAACCTCTATGAAATCCATCTTGTTTTTGTGAGCTCCTCCAACCTCACCTCATCCAACCAAGAGTCGCATTTCAGATCAGAATATGTAAGATGCAGGCATCATTGTCTGTGAGACTGATGTCTCCCTATGAAAAAGATAATGACACAGTGTATAAACGAAATTGCCAAATTTCATTTGGATCTGAACATTTCTGAACATTTCGCTGAAAATAAATAATAATTAGATAGATCTATGTATTCAATTCTTATTTCTATGTACTGTTACTTAGAAAATGTGTTTTTTTCCACAAAATTGGGAAGAGGCCCAGGCCTGTCCATTTTGGGGAAAAAAGACGAGCTTATTTCTCATTTTGGGAAAGATGTAATATTTATTATTTTACCAATTAAGTAAATTTGACAATAATATGCTTTATTTATATTTTCAGCCAACAGTTATTATAATTACTGTTTCTCAGTCAGAACTGACTCCACAGACAAAAACACAGTAATGTTTTTTCTCAAATTCTGAGACACTGCTGCTTTTTGATTGGCAAATATTTCTGCCACAACTGGGGAAAAAACAGTCAAATTCTCAACTGGGAAAGAGGCCTTTTAGAGGTGTCTCTGTTACATAAGGTAAAAAAAGCCCTGTTCATGGTACACAGATCACTTTAGCAGAGTCAGTCACATAAAATAGAACTGGGATGTAGTGTATATTTTGTTTTTAATTGAAAACCAAGTGTTGCAGTATTTAGCATTTCATTGAACACATTTTAAGTAGGGTTTGTAGAGAAAATATGGGGGAGGGACGTAGAAGAGAGGGGAAGTGGGTTGGGGATAGTGGTGGGGGCAGCAGGACCTTTTTACCAGTTTTGGGGAAGGGGCCTTTTGCTCCTAAATGGGGGTGGAATACATAAATGGGGAATGAAATTTCCAAGCTAAGTTTAAAAAGTGGGGAAGTCTGCATGCTTTTAAAAGAAATGAGAGTGGGGAATAGGCCTTTTACAGGCTTCTTCAAAGAAGGGTAAAAAGTCCATGGGGAGGGTATGCGTCAGCTGCCTGTGGGTAAATGTAGAGAAGGGGTGGCAGGGATGTGGTTTAGGAATTGCTGTGTCCCATGGCCATGCAGCATATGTGGGGTTTGACACTGGCCATTACAGGCATACCATAAGATACCCCTTCACAGGGTTCAGCGCTTAGGGTCTCCCAGCGGTTTAGGGGAACAAGGGAACATATTTTTGGGGGACAAAGCAAAACGTTTTGGGGATCACCGGGTGGTATTGTCAGGGAACAAGGGAACATGGACCACCCCTGGAAGGGCCTCATGTCTATGGCTACAGGTCTTGTTATACAAACAAGAATGATTCTGAGAGAGGAATCATATGAATAATTCAATGAAATCAACAACTGTCACGGCTGATCCAGTATGTTTACTATTTACACAGTTTGTCAACACTGGGAAATAATGTGCTTTATTTTGTTCCACAGTGATGTGTACCTACCGGGAAATCGCGTTTTTCGAAGCATTTTGACTTGTCACAGAAAAACGGTTTGATCGAATTGTTTTCGGTTTTCGGTTTCGAGAACGACATACATCTGCGGTTCCAACCAGCCCAGATTTGTGGATAATTATCTGAATTTGGCCAGTGAAATAATTGATGAAAACAGTTAGGTATCAAATGTTGACCAAACATAGTGACAAACCTTGTCTATAACTACGATACTCCTGGACAATTTTTTCAGGAAAACTTAAAATATGTTTGTTTTCAACAAATAACACGAAAAAAAAAAAAAAAAAAAATTTTTTTTTAGTTCCCAACACCGATACAGACACCTGTGTCCGTCAGATGACTCCCATCAGCCAACTCACATCTAAATCATTTCATGCTTAAATGTTATATCAATTGCAGATATAAAATTATGTATTTATTAGGCAAATATTTATATTTGCTTTATATTTTAAGCACAACAAATAGGCGTCAGGGTTGTCATTAGTAGCCAATTGCCGATCAAAATTATCGGTTAAAATGGTGTTATCATCAGTTAGTTTTGTCTTAACTTGTGTTTGCAATATGTGACACTGACTTCGTTGATCCCACGTCAAATTGTTTGGAATTCAAAATGAATCCAGGGCTAAATCTAGTTTAACTACTTTGCTGTGAAATAAGGAACTTCAGTTTAATTTTTTAGTTCATTTGCTCTTAGTACAAAAATGTACCACTTCTATGGTGTAATCGGTAAACACGTCTATCCTTTTAGGGTAGAAGACCCAGGTTCAAATCCTGGTGGGAGTAAAAATTTGTTCGGAAAAAGAGCTGGATTAAGTATTTCTAAATTTTGAATTTAATTCAATGTAATCAAATTCAATTTAAACAATCGAATATCATAAGTTACAGCATGTCTGGAACGACCACGAGGGAAAGAAGCTATTACAAGACAATGGCCCATTTAGCAATAAAATCTTTCATGAGGCCCTCTTTTCTTCTTTGAAAGCCGTTTCCCTCTTTTGGTTTTGCAATAATGAGCCTCTTATAAAATATTTTACCTAATATTGTAATGCATTGAATGCTCTTAGAAGACAGTGGCCCAGTTAGTAAAATTATCTTCCCTGGGGCCCTCTTTTCAATTCATCATCTTTAAGGCCCTATTATATTACTCTGTGGTCTTAAAATGAAAAACAATGTTATTTTGCTACAATAATAGGTCTTTTTTAAATATGTTTACCATATATTTACAAAAATCTTCCCTGAGGCCCTCTTTTGTCCATATTCTTCTCTTTTTGCTATGACCTTTGCCCTTTAAATCTTGGTAGCCAAACAGAGACTAACGAGTGGTCGTTTTAGCCCAGGATGAAACCTAACATGTGATGTCGACCAGTTTTCAAGACGTTTACACATCCATAAACTCTTCTAACTACATTCTTTTCTTTCACGACTGTTATTATATTATTATCTCATTTTAACCGGGTGTCTTTAATTGAAATGTTGAAAAATAATAGCTCCGTTATTTCACTGGGCACTTCAGAGAGCTGAGATCAATGCCAAGAATGGAAGTTTATAACAATTATGTAAATATATATCCATTTTTAGATATCATACAGTACGTTTAATCTTCATTATTGTGATCTTTATTTTTTCATATTGACTACTGTTCGCATTTAGGCAAAAGAAAAAAAAAGTTAAAAAATCAAAAGAAAAAAAAAAGAGACATGAAATGTGATATACGGTATACAAAATGCGAAGTCTTATTATGTCTTAAACTTAAATACTAGTGCTAGGTTATGGGGGGAAAAAACAATAAAAAATGTATGAATTTAATTGAATGTTGTTTAACGGCTCATCAACACAACACAGTATAGGTTATTTAGAGCCGCCCCAGAGAGAGGGGAAGGATACAAAGGAATCCGGGAACCGTGCCCTACTCCTATTATCGAATAGATTCCTATGGTTCTTTAACGTGCTTGGAGGATATACCGATACAAGATACTGCCCGGTTTACGTCCCCATCTGACGGACGAGGCTAAGGGAAAGTGTCTTGGCCAAGAACACACCGACGAAACTCAGTGGCACCACGGAGGATTGAAACCCGGGCCTCCGGTTACAAATCCGCCGCGCTACCGACTGCGCCATGCAAGCCCTAAAGAATATTTTTTGTTTCAAAACCCAGTGTAAAACCCACATTGTCAATACATACAGAATTGCTTTACGCAGATAATTTTAATGTTATGGTATCAAAAATAAAAATTGTTTCATGCTACACTGATTTTTTCTCATATTTTGTTTTTGGAAAGAGAAAAAACAATAACCCATCCTGTGTAATAAATCTGCAGTCCATTATCAAAGGACAATGTTTTAGGATAGTTTTAAAGCATTAATATACACAACTTCAGAAATAATTATTTTTTCTATAAAAAACAACAAGAAGGTTGATTAAGGAAGATCAAGATATAAGCAAGGGTATGTTATTTCTGATTAGTAAGCTAAGCTTTGCATGTCCCAGAATGAAAACATTAAGTTTATTTGCTACAGTTTGATACTGGAAAAATCAACTAAGTAAATTATCTCTATACTCCAGTTCTACAGATAGCAAGGTATTGACTCCACATGGTTTCAAACTTATTTTTAGCTCTACTGGTCAAAGGCCAGCAGAGCTTATGGGATGCCGAGTTGTCCGTCGTCCGTCCGTCCGTCGTTAACTTTTGTCTCGTTAAGATGATAGGGCCTTCATTTTTCATCCGATCTTTACCAAACTTGAACAAGTTGTTAATACTAATAAAAGCTCGGATGAGTTCGAAAATCAGCCAGATCGGACAAGTTACAACAGAGTTATGGCCCTTGATTTAGTTAAAAATGCTATATTGCTATATTTTGCCTCGTTAAGACGATAGGGCCTTCGTTTTTCATCCTATCTTTACCAAGCTTTACCACATTGTTAATATCAATGAAAGCTCGGACAAGTTCGAAAACCAGCCAAATCGGACCAGTAAGAGCGGAGTTATGGTCCTTGATTTAGTTAAAAACGCTATATTGCTATATTTTGCCTCGTTAAGACGATAGGGCCTTCGTTTTTCATCCTATCTTTACCAAGCTTTACCACATTGTTAATATCAATGAAAGCTCGGACAAGTTCGAAAACCAGCCATATCGGACTAGTAACAGCGGAGTTATGGCCCTTGATTAAGTTAAAAATGCTATATTTTGCCTCGTTAATACGATAGGGGCTTCATTGTTCATCCGATCTTTACCAAACACTATCATATTATTAATATCAATGAAAGCTCGAACAAGTTCGAAAACCAGCCATATCGGACTAGTAACAGCGGAGTTATGGCCCTTTATTTAGTTAAAAATGCTAGATTTTGCCTTGTTAAGACGATAGGGGCTTCATTGTTCCGATCCTTACCAAACTTTATCAGATTGTTAATATCAATGAAAGCTTGGACAAGTTCGAAAACCATTCATATCGGACCAGTATCAGCGAGTTATGGCCCTTGATTTAGTTCAAAATGCTATATTTTGTCTCGTTAAGACGGTAGGGCCTTCGTTTTTCATCCGATCTTTACCAAGCTTTATCAGATTGTTAATGTCAATGAAAGCTCGGTCAGGTTCGAAAACTAGCCAGATCGGACCAGTAACAGCGAAGTTATGTCCCTTGATTTTGTTAAAAAATGCTATAATTTGCCTCGTCATAAGATAGGGCCTTCATTTTGCATCTGATCTTTGCCAAACTTTACCAGATTTTACGACTTTCTTTTTTATATTATTATTATTTATTTTTTTAATTTATTTTTATTATTTTATTTATTTCTTTTATTTTATTGATTTTTTTTTTTTGATAATTTTTTGTTTTTTAATTTTTTTTAAAGTTTTTTTTTTTAATTTTTTTTTTTTTTTTAAAATGTTTTATTGTCTCTACAGGCCAAGTTCGAAAACCAGCCAGATCGGACCAGTAATGGCAGAGTTATAGCTCTTGATTTAGTTAAAAAGTCTATATTTTGCCTCTTTAAGATGATAGTCACTCGCTTCATTGATGTTATAAGAGCCATATTAGCCAGTAGATCGTCCACAGGCCCTCTTGGGCCTCTTGTTAAGTTTTTATATGCGATTACCTAGTTTCTCTGTACAAAGATATTATATAAGTTTTAAAAGGTTAAAGCAGTAATTGGTCCTAAATCAACAAATCCGCTTTTGATATGTTTTTAAGTATCATCGAAAAAAATCTAAGGGGGAAAACTCTTGCGCGAATTACCGGAAGTGACGTCATTGGGAACAAACTATTTTTGTTTACATTGGGACTGAACGCAAAACAGTATACCTTGTGTGAAAATGCGAGAATTAAGCGATCATGATACCGAGTCAGAAGAAATGCCCGTGATAAGACGGTTACACAATGTGAAACCTTACGATTTCGAGCCAGAATACGTGTCTGAGGACGAAAATATATCGGATTAATCAACTGATGATGAAGTCGAACGCGGTGCAAATGGAGAGCTTGTAAAGACTATCGTGTCATGTCATTCGTTACGTTCAGCGGTTCATTATACAATTCACTAATCTAACAAAATAGTGTCTTTATACACTGACAGCAACAACAAACAAAAAACAACGTAAACATTGTTTTCATCGAAATCTGACAGTAAGTCACCCGCAACACTGCAATATCTTGGTACATACACATTAACCGCGAAATGTAGTATATTCCGAATGAATGGACCTGGTCTAAATACGAGCGTCAGATTTTTTTTGCCGATAAGTAGACATGGAACAAATATATTTATTAGATATTATCCATAATTGATAAAAAAATTAATGAAAACAATAATAAATGAAACAGCATATAATTTATATAGTATTATATATTTGCCATAAGTCGCCATTAACACCAAACACTCTAGGAGCGGTGATTGTAATATGACACGCTCTCTAGTCTCCACTGCCCCCAAATATCGATACAGACTAATCAAATACTGCGGTGCACTATTGAAGTACAGCCTAATTAGGGTACATACGTCGGTATATCACAAAAGCACGCACCATTTAGGGAAACCTAGTTTTATGATATATTTCCTGTTTATTGCAATTACTTGAGCGGTGTAATACCGCCGAGGGCAGACGCGTATTGCACAAGACGGATATATCACATGATATGCGAGCTCTAATTGTCGCGCACCAAGACAGAAAAATACTATGATTTAAATAATATAGCCAAATGTATTATGAGCACGATATAGACAGTTAGTAAGTATACTTACTCATGTATACTTACTCCTGATATACAGATCGAAAACAGACCAAACATATGCAATTACCATGATATAAAGTATATTAATCTATTATACTTGTTTTACTTATTGCACGAGCTAAGAGGCGTTATTGTTGTTGTTTTGCCATAAAACATTACTGAATTAATATAAAAGCTAGTAATATTATTAATGTTCTGCCTTGTAATAGATATCCATGAAACATTTTGTTGTTTTTTTCAAATCCAAAGACCTATATATGTTGATAATATATATTTATAACACTATTGGCAGAAGGGGGTTTATAATTTAAAATTATTAAAATTAAAATTTGGGAACAAAGACACAATGTTTATTTCACCGGATTCATTTAAATTTATATGCTGAACGATCTTAGCAATATTTTAAAAAATGACGGCTACATATTATTAGCGCCGTCAACTCTTCATTGATTCACGTAAAGACGCATGCTTCTAATTCAACAGCTAAACATTCACGGTGTATATAAAGATCTAAGACTATACACCTTTCTTCAAATTATCATTCGTATACCCGATGAGGTGCTAAGATAATTGAACATAAATTTCAATCTTACTTCATGTATGAATTTCCTCCTCAACGCCGGTCGAATAGGCGAATACAACTTGCTTGGAGACGGCGTAGGGTAATGCACTTCTCATTTGTATAGTCAAATATCGTTGGTACCGCTGTTGCTTTTAATATGCATAGCCTTTTGTTCTCCAAATTCAAAGATAATGAAACCAAAGGATGGACTTCCCACGAAGTCAACTCAAAATGTTTGCTACAAACTCGCGCGTCTTTCGTAGGTTCCCACTTTCTCGACGAGTGGGGCGATTTTCTTCGGTAACGGTCTAACCACACTTCAGATCTTAATATATCATTATCTCGATTAGGGAAACGAAAGAAACTTAGGTTATTATCTTGTCCTTCTTTATGCAAACGTTTTCACCCAGCAACAGCACACGGCATTTTTAACAAGTACCATAAAATGTAATCCTACATAGACAATACTATACAACTCAATGCGACACGGCTAATAGGTTGGTACCAATGACGTCACAGGATCACGTGACAATTACCAGGGCGAAACTCGAACCGTGTGCGCTATGAGATAAAATTGGCTACTGTGAGAAAACGGGACAACCAATAAGTGTAAGATTTGAACAGATTGTATATTATATATATATATATTTCCGAATATATACTCAAAAGACACGCCATATTTCACCTGTGGTGTGGAATTTGACGTTGCATCTTGTTTCGATAAATGTTAAGTTTTGCTTGCATGATGATTTTGCTCAAAACAGTATCAAATTTACTATTTCCAAATAAAATATCTGTTTCTGTTAAAGTTACTAATGCTGTATTGGATTTTTCTGTAATATAAGTTTGAAGTTTTGACCAGAATTCTTTTACTGTTCCACAGTTCCAAAACAAATGTTGGATAGTTTCAGGTGTATTTTTGCAAAAGCTGCACATATCGTTATTAATAATATTCATTTTAGATAAAAGGTAATTGGTCAGGGGCGTACCTGGGCATACGCACGTACGCACGTGCGTACAGGCTATTAAAGAAGCTAAAAAAAGGCTAATAATGCAAAAAATGCAATAAAAACTGAAGGTATAGTGGGGTTAGGCACATTTGTGAATCCAAAACTCGATGGTGCATATACCTAAATTAGCCTGAGGAACGCCCCTGTCGGTTCCAAGTATTCTATGGTTGATTCTAAATTGAACCAAGGTAACTTAGGATCTTTTGTTATTTTATAAGGTAAGGCATAAAATCTTTCAAATTCAAAGTTTGCAATGCTAACTACTTCATTTTTTCATTTACTTTAAATGCTTTGGGATATACATTATTTTTAATCATGATGTCATATATGTTTCGACAGCCTTTCTCATTTTGTAGAATCAAGGATAGGATTAGTGGACGAATAGGGTTTGGCTGTTACAGGCTAGATGCACAATATTCAGGTTTTCCAAATAACTCCTGACAGCAGTTATAATACCTTCATATTCAAGAAAATTTGACTGTATATTATAGTGTTCATTCAGTTCTATGTATGAATAAAGATTTCCATTTTTGTTTAAAATGTCATTGATAAAAGTTATTCCTCCTGTAAACCATATTTTGTAAAACACACTAGAGCCTACGATTGAAATTGAAACATTTTAAAAATGTTTGATGTTTCTAAAAGGCTGATATAGCCCTTATAAAACAAATACATTTGATGTAATCATTGATCACATAGTAATAGTGCTAAATAAACTATTTTCATATTGTTTATATTAAATATATGATATCTGGAATGTTTTCACGAGATGATATATGTATAAGATCTATAACTTGCAATAAACTAACCCTCATGTCAAAGGTGTTCCCTAATGTCTGTGGATTGGAGAACAAATATATACTTGCAGACCATATAAGCGTAATTTAACAATATATCAAGTACCATGAACGTCAGTATGGACTTCATGAGTCATATGTTTCTTTGTTTAGAGTTTTATCATAGATCTGCATACACACGACGTGTACATATATATCCATGGTTTTATTAATTGATTTACTGATACAATATCAAGTTCATATATGCATGCAGCTGACATATCAATCTCGACTGACAAAATGGTAAACAATCACTCCCAGAATATGATATAATCATAATTCCAATGTCTCTTCCTCCTTTCCCTTCAATTCAATCGTAATATTAAAGTATATATTTGAAAACCTCAACAAATGCTTCCAAACTATCAGTCATTATATGGATAGAACTGTTTGGGACCTAACGAACTGTTTGGGGCCGAAACGTTTTGATTTCAACTATACATATTTGGGGATTTATTTTGTTAAAAAGTATAATTTATCGGTCATAGCGATAAAATATCAAGAAATTGATCAAAATCACTGATAAATCTGCATTATTTTCATCAATACAACATTATATAGAAGAGAACTAATTTGCGGAGAGCTACAATCGAAAACCGAACCAAGTGCTGCATTTTGATGCAAAAAAACCATTGAGCGGCACCCATTAGATCGGACTACACCAATTACCAACCAATCAGCGGGCAGGGAAAAAGTTCCAGGGTAAATTCGGAGCTATTACACAGAATCTCTTAATTTTGATTGGTTGTCAAGGTAATCAAACCAAAAAATCATTTGTGCAATGTATTCATAATGTGTTGCATAATCAAAGAAAGAAGTATATTTTACATTTTCCTCATGTTTGTACATGCAAGTAGGTGGGTCAGCACCATCCGACCCAAACAGCTTTTTCAAAACATACTCAATGTATGGCTTCTGTATGTTTTTTTGATAAAACTAAGATAGGTCTTTAAAACAAGTAATACAAAATATAGCTTTCTACATTTGGGAACTCAGTACAGAGCTTAGAGCTATAAGGTAGGTCTATGGAAAATGAATTGGTGTAGTATGACCATTATTCTCAAAGCCACTATTCCCGAGTACGGAAATTGGCGAAGAGTTCCGATTGCCCCAATCGCGATCGGAACTCTTCGCCAATTTCCGTACTCGGTAATATTCAATTCAATTCAATTCAATTCTTTATTGGGAAAAACTGTATAAACAAGCTGGTACAGAAATAAACAGAGTACAGTTATCATCCTAGAACAGAAAGTAGAAAAAGATCAGTTGCTATTATAGAGTATACTACAACAATAGTGTATTTAAAATACATGCATAAATATTATATTGTGTAGTTTATCTGCCTATAAAAAGATTACATATTAACTAATGACTTTGAAATGAAAGAGCAGAGAAGGGAACAGTCCTTTTTGGTATTTGGATTTAAAAGTGTGACGGAATCCGACGAGGCAGTTCCGATTGACCACAATCGTTCAAACTCGCTCATTTCCGTAGATCATCGGAATAATTATTTTGAAAACATTTGTTGAGGCAGTTTTGACCGGGGCTCAACAGTGTGCTTGATTTGTGCGTGCTCGATCATTTGGCGCTAAAATAATTGACCAATGTGAGCGATCGCCTAATTTAGGACGGTCATCTATTGGTTAAGAATGTCACAAGGCACTTTCGGCGGGTGAGACGGAAACAGCCGAACGAAAAGAAGCCCGCTCATTTTATGTTTTGATTTCAACCAGTTCGGACGGATGAATGCAGTTGTACCACCGTAAGTGCAAATAATTTTTTTTTTTTTTTCTAAGAAGGTAGTGTATGAAATATGTATTCTTTTATAGCAGGGTACACAGATAAGTTTGAAAGGCCCTGCTACAGGCCAATAAACTTCAATTTTTCTGGTGGAACCCCGACAGGCACAGTTTGCATTCGTCTATTCACACGCTGAGTTATAATGCAGTAGCATAGGTGCCAGGTTGCATCAAGAAAAGCTCTGTAAAATAATCAAGAAAAGCTTGCTTCTTGACCAAGGACACAAACTATCCGAAAAACTACTTTAGAAGTTCTGAAAAGCCTCCTCCAAAAAGTCGAAAGTTTTGTCCAACTATATTCGATACAAGGTTTTATTACATACGTTACTATAAATAGTAACAGATTTTAATAGAAAAACAATCATTATCAATCCTTTTTCAAAATCCATAATGGCACACTCACACTGTGCCATAGGTTTATGGAAAATTGGCACAGTAGTAACAGAGTCTCCGCACGCGAAGACGTTAACGTCATATCGCGAAGACGTTGACGTCATCAAAAAACACAAAGACTCGAGTGGAGCGTTAAAATGGCTGCGGAGCGGACATTAAAAATGCTTGCAGATAGTTTACTTCATATAGACGGAATGATAAGTAAACAAAGGCAAGAAGAGGACACATACGACTTCGTAAACAGAATGAAAAATACAAATACAAAATCAAAAACTAAATCAGATTTGAAAAGGGCGAGAGAATGGCTGCAAAGTGTCGGAGAAGAACGTGACATAATTGAAATCCCTCCCAAGGAATTGAACGTTTTGTTGGCGAGAATGTTTATTAACATACGAAAAATAGACAACGGTGAATACGAGCCAGACACTGTCAAGGGGATTCAAAGCAGCATCCACAGATACCTGATAGACAACAACTACGGTAGTAACATTCTGACAAATCTAGACTTCAAGCACTCCAGAGATGTGATGGATAGCAAGAGAAAACTACTGAAAGGAGAAGGCTATGGAAACAAAAAGAATAGAGCAGATCCTATCACAGATGACGAGTTGAATATTTTGCGCAGGAAATGTCTCCTTGGTAGTGGTACGTATATCTACGTGATTTATATTTGTATTGGTTTTACAAACAGCAAAATCTAAGATATTCACAAATATTACACATTCCTTTTCCCTGTCAAAATCAATCGATCGATACTGCAACACCCCCTTTCGAAGATTATGTTCAGGTTTCCTGGGTAGAACCAGTACTAAGCAATATATTTTCTCAATACCGATTCCTACGTCACAAAATCGATGACAATGCTCCTGTTGTTCTTTTTCATTTTTTCCATTTATAATAAGGTATGTAATCAAAAGGTAAATATACGGCCGTGGTAAAAAGGTAAAAATCGGTACTCTTCACGCGATAACGTCAACGTCATATCGCGAAGACGTTGACGTCATCAAGAAACACAAAGACGTCATCAAATGATCCTGTTCTTTTTCTTTCTTTTTTCTTTTTCTCCATTTTATAGTAACGTATGTAATAAAAAGGTCAATATACGGGCGTGGTGTGCCTTTTGTCGATAATGGCACACCAAGTGCCGCAATGGCCCTCGGGCTAAAGCCCTCGCGCCATTACGGCACTAGGTGTGCTATTATCGACAAAAGGCACACCACGCCCGTATATTAACCTCTAAACAGTAGCCCCGGTCACCCGGACCGCTTCTGATTTCTTCTTCACGCTATGCTTCAGTACGGATCAAAAACCAGGGCCTGGGGGAAAATAAGACGTTTGAAATCGACCCAACGTTTTGGACGACGTTGTGGGAGATTTTGAGGGATTCAACGAGACTTTCAAAAAACATATTTTTAAGTTAATTTAATATCCTTTTTTTTTCAATTTGTGAGAAGCAGCAAGTGACGTTAAAAAATTTATCAACAATTGACGTACGTTTATTTACAACATGACGTCACGCAAACATCGACTTTTAATATGCGCGCGAATAAATTGTGCTAATTGCTAGTGGGCGCTTTAATTGGCATAATCTGCCCATAACCGACATCTGCATGCAACTTTTGCATTTAGGTCACTTTCTCTCGAAGTGTATGCACTAGACATTTCGGACTTTGCTTGAAGTTGTATCTTGGGTGGTACATTGCAATGTCACAAAGCAATTGTGAATGTGAGGGGCAGATAACATAATACTTTTTACATTCAACTTTTGCATTTAGGTCAATTTTTCGCAAACTGTATGCACTAGACCTTTAAAACATGGTTTATAGTTGTATCTTGGGTAGTACATCGCAATATCTCAAAACGCATACGTGGATGTGACCTTCACCCTCCAAGCAAAGCAGATAAGACGAAACCTTCTATGTTGACATAGTTGTCTTGGGTAGTGCGTCTTTTTAGATTGATGGAATTTTGATTTCTTTTTTCTTGTTTTTTGTACGTATTTCTTTCCATGCATGTTCTTTTGTTTATTGGTAAAGATCTGTCCCACCGCCCCGCCCCCCTCCTCCCACCGCCTCGAAACAAGACAGTTTTTTGTTTGTTTGTTTTTTTACATATTTCGTGTTTATTTATTCTTGCACCTATAGCCCAACACAAAACCCGACTTATTTTTCCATTTACGCATTTGTGTTTTGTTTATTCTTATATTTATACCTCTCCCTGCCCCTCCCGCTCACTCTCCCCAACCACCACCTACATTACCCCACTCCTCATCCCCCACCCCAAAACCCAACAGTTTTTTTTTCTTCGTACTTCTTTGTTGTTTTGTTTATTTATTCTTAAACCTGTACCCACACCACCACCAACAACAACACCCCATCCCCAACTAAAACAAAGAAAGACTACTTTTTTGTTTCTTTGTATTTATTTGTACACCACGGAAGTCGAGCATCTGCATTTTGTTGAGATCACCTGAGCCATAGGATCAGTGTGATCTATTGGGATCGCTCTTCGTCCATCGACGTCCGTCATTAACTTTTGCTTCAAACGACTTCTTCTCACAAACCGCTTTGCCAGTTTTGACTAAACTTCACATGGATAATCATTAGGTGAAGGTTGTTTTTTTTAAAACAAAATTAGTTCTGTGCGACATCCAATCCAATATGGCTGCCATTGAGCAGGGGTGGAAACAAGGGATATATGCGTTACTCTTGGGCTTTCTTTGGGGGTTGCATTTCGGTCAGTTTCTCGCAAACTATGCACTGGACCTTTAAAACATTGCTTATAGTTGTATCTTGGGTAGTACATCGCAACTCTCAAAAAACATACGTGGCTGTGACCTTCACCTTCCAAGCAAAGAGCAGATAAGACAAAACATTCTACTTTGACCTAGTTGTCTTGGGTAGTGCGTTTTTTTAGATGTATGGATTTCATCTATGACCTTGACCTACTAATTTGGGAGTGATGATTTTTTTTATTTTTTTTTAAAGAATGTCATTTTGTTTTTAAAAGAATGCACATCAGCAAAATGTAAACTCGATTATTTTTAGTTATTAAAATGTTTACAAACTTTCATTTAACAACATTTACCTTTAATTTCTGTGTCTCGTCCCAAGACCCCCGTGTGGTTGCCGGCGTAGAATACAACCACTGCAAACACACCGTCACATGCAGAGGGCCCCCCCCACTCCAATTCATATTGATTTTGTCATAATTTTTTATCACCTCAAGGTCTTTATCATGACACCGCGTATGCAAGCATGGAAACGTGGCTCCATCGTAAATGGAGTGTGTACTACAGAATTTGCAGCAACTCTGCAGTTCTGTAAGTAACAAGGTTCTAGGCCCATTCTACGTATTTTTTCTTGATGTAAATGGAGGAATGAGTCTGGCATATTCACTAGTATTGTCCACCAGTCCGGGTGGCGCTGCATTTATTTACTATACTATCCACTAGTCCTTTAGTGGTGCTGCATTTATTCTCTATATTATCCACTAGTTCAAAGTGGTGCTGCATTTATTCTCTGTATTATCCACTAGTCCAAAGTGGTGCTGCATTTATTCACTATATTATCCACTAGTATTGTCCAATAGTCCGGGTGGCGCTGCATTTATTTACTATACTATCCACTAGTCCTTTAGTGGTGCTGCATTTATTCTCTATATTATCCACTAGTTCAAAGTGGTGCTGCATTTATTCTCTGTATTATCCACTAGTCCAAAGTGGTGCTGCATTTATTCACTATATTATCCACTAGTCGGGCATTCCATTTACTACATTTACTATACAAATGTGCATGTGACCTTGAATTTGCAGCAACTCTGCAGTTCTGTAGGTAACAAGGTTCTAGGCCCATTCTACATATTTTTTTTCTTGATGAGTCTGGCATATTCATTCCTGTGAGGTGCCATATAACCTTTCATGTGTTGGTGCGCGCGCCTTTAAACCCAACCCAATTCAATTCAATTCGTCCCGAGATGTGAATTCACTGATTATCTACTAGTCGGGTCATGTGCTGCGTTTATTCACTATATAATCCAATAGTCCGGCATCCATTTACTATACAAATGTGCCTGTGACCTTGACCTTGTAGGTTGTGGTATCCTAAATATAGCATGGGATTGGCCACGCCCCTTTCCAGGAGTGACCTGAGCCAGAAGTGAAAGGTCCCACAAATTAAAACATGCCTGATAAATGTTTCAAATACATTTTCGGATTTGTTAATTAATAAAATACCATTCATTAAAATGAGAGTATTTAATTTTACCAAGTGTATTTTTTAAACATGAAATTGTGAGCTTTACCCCCACTCAAAATCAGGTAAATCTTTACTGCGGTTTTGCATGTAAACAAATATGGCGGCCCCCATGGAAAGTTCTGTAGGGGAAACATGCTGAATTTTAACTTTTAGCACACTGGACTTGGACTTTGGACTTATCTTGAAAATAAGACACAACTTTTTGAATTTGCAAATGTGCATGTGACCTTGTCCCTTCAATCAAGGGGCAGATAACTTAATAATTTTTTGCATTCAACTTTTGCATTTAGGTCACATTCTCTCAAAGTGTATGCACTAGACATTTCGGACTTTGCTTGAAGTTGTATCTTGGGTGGTACATTGCAATGTCACAAAGCAATTGTGAATGTGACCTTGACCCTCCAAGCAAGGGGCAGATAACATAATACTTTTTACATTCAACTTTTGCATTTAGGTCAATTTTTCGCAAACTGTATGCACTAGACCTTTAAAACATGGTTTATAGTTGTATCTTGGGTAGTACATCGCAATATCTCAAAACGCATACGTGGATGTGACCTTCACCCTCCAAGCAAAGCAGATAAGACGAAACCTTCTATGTTGACATAGTTGTCTTGGGTAGTGCGTCTTTTTAGATTGATGGAATTTTGATTTCTTTTTTCTTGTTTTTTGTACGTATTTCTTTCCATGCATGTTCTTTTGTTTATTGGTAAAGATCTGTCCCACCGCCCCGCCCCCCTCCTCCCACCGCCTCGAAACAAGACAGTTTTTTGTTTGTTTGTTTTTTTACATATTTCGTGTTTATTTATTATTGCACCTATAGCCCAACACAAAACCCGACTTATTTTTCCATTTACGCATTTGTGTTTTGTTTATTCTTATATTTATACCTCTCCCTGCCCCTCCCGCTCACTCTCCCCAACCACCACCTACATTACCCCACTCCTCATCCCCCACCCCAAAACCCAACAGTTTTTTTTTCTTCGTACTTCTTTGTTGTTTTGTTTATTTATTCTTAAACCTGTACCCACACCACAACCAACAACAACACCCCATCCCCAACTAAAACAAAGAAAGACTACTTTTTTGTTTCTTTGTATTTATTTGTACACCACGGAAGTCGAGCATCTGCATTTTGTTGAGATCACCTGAGCCATAGGATCAGTGTGATCTATTGGGATCGCTCTTCGTCCATCGACGTCCGTCATTAACTTTTGCTTCAAACGACTTCTTGTCACAAACCGCTTTGCCAGTTTTGACTAAACTTCACATGGATGATCATTAGGTGAAGGTTGTTTTTTTTAAAACAAAATTAGTTCTGTGCGACATCCAATCCAATATGGCTGCCATTGAGCAGGGGTGGAAACAAGGGATATATGCGTTACTCTTGGGCTTTCTTTGGGGGTTGCATTTAGGTCAGTTTCTCGCAAACTATGCACTGGACCTTTTAAACATTGCTTATAGTTGTATCTTGGGTAGTACATCGCAACTCTCAAAAAACATACGTGGCTGTGACCTTCACCTTCCAAGCAAAGAGCAGATAAGACAAAACATTCTACTTTGACCTAGTTGTCTTGGGTAGTGCGTTTTTTTAGATGTATGGATTTCATCTATGACCTTGACCTACTAATTTGGGAGTGATGATTTTTTTTTATTTTTTTTTAAAGAATGTCATTTTGTTTTTAAAAGAATGCACATCAGCAAAATGTAAACTCGATTATTTTTAGTTATTAAATGTTTACAAACTTTCATTTAACAACTTTTACCTTTAATTTCTGTGTCTCGTCCCAAGACCCCCGTGTGGTTGCCGGCGTAGAATACAACCACTGCAAACACACCGTCACATGCAGAGGGCCCCCCCCCACCCCAATTCATATTGATTTTGTCATAATTTTTTATCATGCTCATTCAAGGTCTTTATCATGACACCGCGTATGCAAGCATGGAAACGTGGCTCCATCGTAAATGGAGTGTGTACTATAGAATTTGCAGCAACTCTGCAGTTCTGTAAGTAACAAGGTTCTAGGCCCATTCTACGTATTTTTTCTTGATGTAAATGGAGGAATGAGTCTGGCATATTCACTAGTATTGTCCACCAGTCCGGGTGGCGCTGCATTTATTTACTATACTATCCACTAGTCCTTTAGTGGTGCTGCATTTATTCTCTATATTATCCACTAGTTCAAAGTGGTGCTGCATTTATTCTCTGTATTATCCACTAGTCCAAAGTGGTGCTGCATTTATTCACTATATTATCCACTAGTATTGTCCAATAGTCCGGGTGGCGCTGCATTTATTTACTATACTATCCACTAGTCCTTTAGTGGTGCTGCATTTATTCTCTATATTATCCACTAGTTCAAAGTGGTGCTGCATTTATTCTCTGTATTATCCACTATTCCAAAGTGGTGCTGCATTTATTCACTATATTATCCACTAGTCGGGCATTCCATTTACTACATTTACTATACAAATGTGCATGTGACCTTGAATTTTCAGCAACTCTGCAGTTCTGTAGGTAACAAGGTTCTAGGCCCATTCTACATATTTTTTTTCTTGATGAGTCTGGCATATTCATTCCTGTGAGGTGCCATATAACCTTTCATGTGTTGGTGCGCGCGCCTTTAAACCCAACCCAATTCAATTCAATTCGTCCCGAGATGTGAATTCACTGATTATCTACTAGTCGGGTCATGTGCTGCGTTTATTCACTATATAATCCAATAGTCCGGCATCCATTTACTATACAAATGTGCCTGTGACCTTGACCTTGTAGGTTGTGGTATCCTAAATATAGCATGGGATTGGCCACGCCCCTTTCCAGGAGTGACCTGAGCCAGAAGTGAAAGGTCCCACAAATTAAAACATGCCTGATAAATGTTTCAAATACATTTTCGGATTTGTTAATTAATAAAATACCATTCATTAAAATGAGAGTATTTAATTTTACCAAGTGTATTTTTTAAACATGAAATTGTGAGCTTTACCCCCACTCAAAAACAGGTAAATCTTTACTGCGGTTTTGCATGTAAACAAATATGGCGGCCCCCATGGAAAGTTCTGTAGGGGAAACATGCTGAATTTTAACTTTTAGCACACTGGACTTGGACTTTGGACTTATCTTGAAAATAAGACACAACTTTTTGAATTTGCAAATGTGCATGTGACCTTGTCCCTTCAATCAAGGGGCAGATAACTTAATAATTTTTTGCATTCAACTTTTGCATTTAGGTCACTTTCTCTCAAAGTGTATGCACTAGACATTTCGGACTTTGCTTGAAGTTGTATCTTGGGTGGTACATTGCAATGTCACAAAGCAATTGTGAATGTGACCTTGACCCTCCAAGCAAGGGGCAGATAACATAATACTTTTTACATTCAACTTTTGCATTTAGGTCAATTTTTCGCAAACTGTATGCACTAGACCTTTAAAACATGGTTTATAGTTGTATCTTGGGTAGTACATCGCAATATCTCAAAACGCATACGTGGATGTGACCTTCACCCTCCAAGCAAAGCAGATAAGACGAAACCTTCTATGTTGACATAGTTGTCTTGGGTAGTGCGTCTTTTTAGATTGATGGAATTTTGATTTCTTTTTTCTTGTTTTTTGTACGTATTTCTTTCCATGCATGTTCTTTTGTTTATTGGTAAAGATCTGTCCCACCGCCCCGCCCCCCTCCTCCCACCGCCTCGAAACAAGACAGTTTTTTGTTTGTTTGTTTTTTTACATATTTCGTGTTTATTTATTCTTGCACCTATAGCCCAACACAAAACCCGACTTATTTTTCCATTTACGCATTTGTATTTTGTTTATTCTTATATTTATACCTCTCCCTGCCCCTCCCGCTCACTCTCCCCAACCACCACCTACATTACCCCACTCCTCATCCCCCACCCCAAAACCCAACAGTTTTTTTTTTCTTCGTACTTCTTTGTTGTTTTGTTTATTTATTCTTAAACCTGTACCCACACCACCACCAACAACAACACCCCATCCCCAACTTAAACAAAGAAAGACTACTTTTTTGTTTCTTTGTATTTATTTGTACACCACGGAAGTCGAGCATCTGCATTTTGTTGAGATCACCTGAGCCATAGGATCAGTGTGATCTATTGGGATCGCTCTTCGTCCATCGACGTCCGTCATTAACTTTTGCTTCAAACAACTTCTTCTCACAAACCGCTTTGCCAGTTTTGACTAAACTTCACATGGATGATCATTAGGTGAAGGTTGTTTTTTTTAAAACAAAATTAGTTCTGTGCGACATCCAATCCAATATGGCTGCCATTGAGCAGGGGTGGAAACAAGGGATATATGCGTTACTCTTGGGCTTTCTTTGGGGGTTGCATTTAGGTCAGTTTCTCGCAAACTATGCACTGAACCTTTAAAACATTGCTTATAGTTGTATCTTGGGTAGTACATCGCAACTCTCAAAAAACATACGTGGCTGTGACCTTCACCTTCCAAGCAAAGAGCAGATAAGACAAAACATTCTATTTTGACCTAGTTGTCTTGGGTAGTGCGTTTTTTTAGATGTATGGATTTCATCTATGACCTTGACCTACTAATTTGGGAGTGATGATTTTTTTTTTTTTTTTTTTTAAAGAATGTCATTTTGTTTTTAAAAGAATGCACATCAGCAAAATGTAAACTCGATTATTTTTAGTTATTAAAATGTTTACAAACTTTCATTTAACAACATTTACCTTTAATTTCTGTGTCTCGTTCCAAGACCCCCGTGTGGTTGCCGGCGTAGAATACAACCACTGCAAACACACCGTCACATGCAGAGGGCCCCCCCCCACCCCAATTCATATTGATTTTGTCTTAATTTTTTATCATGCTCATTCAAGGTCTTTATCATGACACCGCGTATGCAAGTATGGAAACGTGGCTCCATCGTAAATGGAGTGTGTACTACAGAATTTGCAGCAACTCTGCAGTTCTGTAAGTAACAAGGTTCTAGGCCCATTCTACGTATTTTTTCTTGATGTAAATGGAGGAATGAGTCTGGCATATTCACTAGTATTGTCCACCAGTCCGGGTGGCGCTGCATTTATTTACTATACTATCCACTAGTCCTTTAGTGGTGCTGCATTTATTCTCTATATTATCCACTAGTTCAAAGTGGTGCTGCATTTATTCTCTGTATTATCCACTAGTCCAAAGTGGTGCTGCATTTATTCACTATATTATCCACTAGTATTGTCCAATAGTCCGGGTGGCGCTGCATTTATTTACTATACTATCCACTAGTCCTTTAGTGGTGCTGCATTTATTCTCTATATTATCCACTAGTTCAAAGTGGTGCTGCATTTATTCTCTGTATTATCCACTAGTCCAAAGTGGTGCTGCATTTATTCACTATATTATCCACTAGTATTGTCCAATAGTCCGGGTGGCGCTGCATTTATTTACTATACTATCCACTAGTCCTTTAGTGGTGCTGCATTTATTCTCTATATTATCCACTAGTTCAAAGTGGTGCTGCATTTATTCTCTGTATTATCCACTAGTCCAAAGTGGTGCTGCATTTATTCACTATATTATCCACTAGTCGGGCATTCCATTTACTACATTTACTATACAAATGTGCATGTGACCTTGACCTTGAATTTGCAGCAACTCTGCAGTTCTGTAGGTAACAAGGTTCTAGGCCCATTCTACATATTTATTTTCTTGATGAGTCTGGCATATTCATTCCTGTGAGGTGCCATATAACCTTTCATGTGTTGGTGCGCGCGCCTTTAAACCCAACCCAATTCAATTCAATTCGTCCCGAGATGTGAATTCACTGATTATCTACTAGTCGGGTCATGTGCTGCGTTTATTCACTATATAATCCAATAGTCCGGCATCCATTTACTATACAAATGTGCCTGTGACCTTGACCTTGTAGGTTGTGGTATCCTAAATATAGCATGGGATTGGCCACGCCCCTTTCCAGGAGTGACCTGAGCCAGAAGTGAAAGGTCCCACAAATTAAAACATGCCTGATAAATGTTTCAAATACATTTTCGGATTTGTTAATTAATAAAATACCATTCATTAAAATGAGAGTATTTAATTTTACCAAGTGTATTTTTTAAACATGAAATTGTGAGCTTTACCCCCACTCAAAAACAGGTAAATCTTTACTGCGGTTTTGCATGTAAACAAATATGGCGGCTCCCATGGAAAGTTCTTTAGGGGAAACATGCTGAATTTTAACTTTTAGCACACTGGACTTGGACTTTGGACTTATCTTGAAAATAAGACACAACTTTTTGAATTTGCAAATGTGCATATGACCTTGTCCCTTCAATCAAGGGGCAGATAACTTAATAATATTTTGCATTCAACTTTTGCATTTAGGTCACTTTCTCTCAAAGTGTATGCACTAGACATTTCGGACTTTGCTTGAAGTTGTATCTTGGGTGGTACATTGCAATGTCACAAAGCAATTGTGAATGTGACCTTGACCCTCCAAGCAAGGGGCAGATAACATAATACTTTTTACATTCAACTTTTGCATTTAGGTCAATTTTTCGCAAACTGTATGCACTAGACCTTTAAAACATGGTTTATAGTTGTATCTTGGGTAGTACATCGCAATATCTCAAAACGCATAATTGGATGTGACCTTCACCCTCCAAGCAAAGCAGATAAGACGAAACCTTCTATGTTGACATAGTTGTCTTGGGTAGTGCGTCTTTTTAGATTGATGGAATTTTGATTTCTTTTTTCTTGTTTTTTGTACGTATTTCTTTCCATGCATGTTCTTTTGTTTATTGGTAAAGATCTGTCCCACCGCCCCGCCCCCCTCCTCCCACCGCCTCGAAACAAGACAGTTTTTTGTTTGTTTGTTTTTTTTACATATTTCGTGTTTATTTATTCTTGCACCTATAGCCCAACACAAAACCCGACTTATTTTTCCATTTACGCATTTGTGTTTTGTTTATTCTTATATTTATACCTCTCCCTGCCCCTCCCGCTCACTCTCCCCAACCACCACCTACATTACCCCACTCCTCATCCCCCACCCCAAAACCCAACAGTTTTTTTTTTCTTCGTACTTCTTTGTTGTTTTGTTTATTTATTCTTAAACCTGTACCCACACCACCACCAACAACAACACCCCATCCCCAACTAAAACAAAGAAAGACTACTTTTTTGTTTCTTTGTATTTATTTGTACACCACGGAAGTCGAGCATCTGCATTTTGTTGAGATCACCTGAGCCATAGGATCAGTGTGATCTATTGGGATCGCTCTTCGTCCATCGACGTCCGTCATTAACTTTTGCTTCAAACGACTTCTTCTCACAAACCGCTTTGCCAGTTTTGACTAAACTTCACATGGATGATCATTAGGTGAAGGTTGTTTTTTTTAAAACAAAATTAGTTCTGTGCGACATCCAATCCAATATGGCTGCCATTGAGCAGGGGTGGAAACAAGGGATATATGCGTTACTCTTGGGCTTTCTTTGGGGGTTGCATTTAGGTCAGTTTCTCGCAAACTATGCACTGGACCTTTAAAACATTGCTTATAGTTGTATCTTGGGTAGTACATCGCAACTCTCAAAAAACATACGTGGCTGTGACCTTCACCTTCCAAGCAAAGAGCAGATAAGACAAAACATTCTATTTTGACCTAGTTGACTTGGGTAGTGCGTTTTTTTAGATGTATGGATTTCATCTATGACCTTGACCTACTAATTTGGGAGTGATGATTTTTTTTTATTTTTTTTTAAAGAATGTCATTTTGTTTTTTAAAAGAATGCACATCAGCAAAATGTAAACTCGATTATTTTTAGTTATTAAAATGTTTACAAACTTTCATTTAACAACATTTACCTTTAATTTCTGTGTCTCGTCCCAAGACCCCCGTGTGGTTGCCGGCGTAGAATACAACCACTGCAAACACACCGTCACATGCAGAGGGCCCCCCCCCCCACCCCAATTCATATTGATTTTGTCATAATTTTTTATCATGCTCATTCAAGGTCTTTATCATGACACCGCGTATGCAATCATGGAAACGTGGCTCCATCATAAATGGAGTGTGTACTACAGAATTTGCAGCAACTCTGCAGTTGTGTAAGTAACAAGGTTCTAGGCCCATTCTACGTATTTTTTCTTGATGTAAATGGAGGAATGAGTCTGGCATATTCACTAGTATTGTCCACCAGTCCGGGTGGCGCTGCATTTATTTACTATACTATCCACTAGTCCTTTAGTGGTGCTGCATTTATTCTCTATATTATCCACTAGTTCAAAGTGGTGCTGCATTTATTCTCTGTATTATCCACTAGTCCAAAGTGGTGCTGCATTTATTCACTATATTATCCACTAGTATTGTCCAATAGTCCGGGTGGCGCTGCATTTATTTACTATACTATCCACTAGTCCTTTAGTGGTGCTGCATTTATTCTCTATATTATCCACTAGTTCAAAGTGGTGCTGCATTTATTCTCTGTATTATCCACTAGTCCAAAGTGGTGCTGCATTTATTCACTATATTATCCACTAGTCGGGCATTCCATTTACTACATTTACTATACAAATGTGCATGTGACCTTGACCTTGAATTTGCAGCAACTCTGCAGTTCTGTAGGTAACAAGGTTCTAGGCCCATTCTACATATTTATTTTCTTGATGAGTCTGGCATATTCATTCCTGTGAGGTGCCATATAACCTTTCATGTGTTGGTGCGCGCGCCTTTAAACCCAACCCAATTCAATTCAATTCGTCCCGAGATGTGAATTCACTGATTATCTACTAGTCGGGTCATGTGCTGCGTTTATTCACTATATAATCCAATAGTCCGGCATCCATTTACTATACAAATGTGCCTGTGACCTTGACCTTGTAGGTTGTGGTATCCTAAATATAGCATGGGATTGGCCACGCCCCTTTCCAGGAGTGACCTGAGCCAGAAGTGAAAGGTCCCACAAATTAAAACATGCCTGATAAATGTTTCAAATACATTTTCGGATTTGTTAATTAATAAAATACCATTCATTAAAATGAGAGTATTTAATTTTACCAAGTGTATTTTTTAAACATGAAATTGTGAGCTTTACCCCCACTCAAAAACAGGTAAATCTTTACTGCGGTTTTGCATGTAAACAAATATGGCGGCCCCCATGGAAAGTTCTGTAGGGGAAACATGCTGAATTTTAACTTTTAGCACACTGGACTTGGACTTTGGACTTATCTTGAAAATAAGACACAACTTTTTGAATTTGCAAATGTGCATGTGACCTTGTCCCTTCAATCAAGGGGCAGATAACTTAATAATTTTTTGCATTCAACTTTTGCATTTAGGTCACTTTCTCTCAAAGTGTATGCACTAGACATTTCGGACTTTGCTTGAAGTTGTATCTTGGGTGGTACATTGCAAAGTCACAAAGCAATTGTGAATGTGACCTTGACCCTCCAAGCAAGGGGCAGATAACATAATACTTTTTACATTCAACTTTTGCATGTAGGTCAATTTTTCGCAAACTGTATGCACTAGACCTTTAAAACATGGTTTATAGTTGTATCTTGGGTAGTACATCGCAATATCTCAAAACGCATACGTGGATGTGACCTTCACCCTCCAAGCAAAGCAGATAAGACGAAACCTTCTATGTTGACATAGTTGTCTTGGGTAGTGCGTCTTTTTAGATTGATGGAATTTTGATTTCTTTTTTCTTGTTTTTTGTACGTATTTCTTTCCATGCATGTTCTTTTGTTTATTGGTAAAGATCTGTCCCACCGCCCCGCCCCCCTCCTCCCACCGCCTCGAAACAAGACAGTTTTTTGTTTGTTTGTTTTTTTACATATTTCGTGTTTATTTATTCTTGCACCTATAGCCCAACACAAAACCCGACTTATTTTTCCATTTACGCATTTGTGTTTTGTTTATTCTTATATTTATACCTCTCCCTGCCCCTCCCGCTCACTCTCCCCAACCACCACCTACATTACCCCACTCCTCATCCCCCACCCCAAAACCCAACAGTTTTTTTTTTCTTCGTACTTCTTTGTTGTTTTGTTTATTTATTCTTAAACCTGTACCCACACCACCACCAACAACAACACCCCATCCCCAACTAAAACAAAGAAAGACTACTTTTTTGTTTCTTTGTATTTATTTGTACACCACGGAAGTCGAGCATCTGCATTTTGTTGAGATCACCTGAGCCATAGGATCAGTGTGATCTATTGGGATCGCTCTTCGTCCATCGACGTCCGTCATTAACTTTTGCTTCAAACGACTTCTTCTCACAAACCGCTTTGCCAGTTTTGACTAAACTTCACATGGATGATCATTAGGTGAAGGTTGTTTTTTTTAAAACAAAATTAGTTCTGTGCGACATCCAATCCAATATGGCTGCCATTGAGCAGGGGTGGAAACAAGGGATATATGCGTTACTCTTGGGCTTTCTTTGGGGGTTGCATTTAGGTCAGTTTCTCGCAAACTATGCACTGGACCTTTAAAACATTGCTTATAGTTGTATCTTGGGTAGTACATCGCAACTCTCAAAAAACATATGTGGCTGTGACCTTCACCTTCCAAGCAAAGAGCAGATAAGACAAAACATTCTACTTTGACCTAGTTGTCTTGGGTAGTGCGTTTTTTTAGATGTATGGATTTCATCTATGACCTTGACCTACTAATTTGGGAGTGATGATTTTTTTTTTTTTTTTTAAAGAATGTCATTTTGTTTTTAAAAGAATGCACATCAGCAAAATGTAAACTCGATTATTTTTAGTTATTAAAATGTTTACAAACTTTCATTTAACAACATTTACCTTTAATTTCTGTGTCTCGTCCCAAGACCCCCGTGTGGTTGCCGGCGTAGAATACAACACTGCAAACACACCGTCACATGCAGAGGGCCCCCCCCCCACCCCAATTCATATTGATTTTGTCATAATTTTTTATCACCTCAAGGTCTTTATCATGACACCGCGTATGCAAGCATGGAAACGTGGCTCCATCGTAAATGGAGTGTGTACTACAGAATTTGCAGCAACTCTGCAGTTCTGTAAGTAACAAGGTTCTAGGCCCATTCTACGTATTTTTTCTTGATGTAAATGGAGGAATGAGTCTGGCATATTCACTAGTATTGTCCACCAGTCCGGGTGGCGCTGCATTTATTTACTATACTATCCACTAGTCCTTTAGTGGTGCTGCATTTATTCTCTATATTATCCACTAGTTCAAAGTGGTGCTGCATTTATTCTCTGTATTATCCACTAGTCCAAAGTGGTGCTGCATTTATTCACTATATTATCCACTAGTATTGTCCAATAGTCCGGGTGGCGCTGCATTTATTTACTATACTATCCACTAGTCCTTTAGTGGTGCTGCATTTATTCTCTATATTATCCACTAGTTCAAAGTGGTGCTGCATTTATTCTCTGTATTATCCACTAGTCCAAAGTGGTGCTGCATTTATTCACTATATTATCCACTAGTCGGGCATTCCATTTACTACATTTACTATACAAATGTGCATGTGACCTTGACCTTGAATTTGCAGCAACTCTGCAGTTCTGTAGGTAACAAGGTTCTAGGCCCATTCTACATATTTTTTTTCTTGATGAGTCTGGCATATTCATTCCTGTGAGGTGCCATATAACCTTTCATGTGTTGGTGCGCGCGCCTTTAAACCCAACCCAATTCAATTCAATTCGTCCCGAGATGTGAATTCACTGATTATCTACTAGTCGGGTCATGTGCTGCGTTTATTCACTATATAATCCAATAGTCCGGCATCCATTTACTATACAAATGTGCCTGTGACCTTGACCTTGTAGGTTGTGGTATCCTAAATATAGCATGGGATTGGCCACGCCCCTTTCCAGGAGTGACCTGAGCCAGAAGTGAAAGGTCCCACAAATTAAAACATGCCTGATAAATGTTTCAAATACATTTTCGGATTTGTTAATTAATAAAATACCATTCATTAAAATGAGAGTATTTAATTTTACCAAGTGTATTTTTTAAACATGAAATTGTGAGCTTTACCCCCACTCAAAAACAGGTAAATCTTTACTGCGGTTTTGCATGTAAACAAATATGGCGGCCCCCATGGAAAGTTCTGTAGGGGAAACATGCTGAATTTTAACTTTTAGCACACTGGACTTGGACTTTGGACTTATCTTGAAAATAAGACACAACTTTTTGAATTTGCAAATGTGCATGTGACCTTGTCCCTTCAATCAAGGGGCAGATAACTTAATAATTTTTTGCATTCAACTTTTGCATTTAGGTCACTTTCTCTCAAAGTGTATGCACTAGACATTTCGGACTTTGCTTGAAGTTGTATCTTGGGTGGTACATTGCAATGTCACAAAGCAATTGTGAATGTGACCTTGACCCTCCAAGCAAGGGGCAGATAACATAATACTTTTTACATTCAACTTTTGCATTTAGGTCAATTTTTCGCAAACTGTATGCACTAGACCTTTAAAACATGGTTTATAGTTGTATCTTGGGTGGTACATCGCAATATCTCAAAACGTATACGTGGATGTGACCTTCACCCTCCAAGCAAAGCAGATAAGACGAAACCTTCTATGTTGACATAGTTGTCTTGGGTAGTGCGTCTTTTTAGATTGATGGAATTTTGATTTCTTTTTTCTTGTTTTTTGTACGTATTTCTTTCCATGCATGTTCTTTTGTTTATTGGTAAAGATCTGTCCCACCGCCCCGCCCCCCTCCTCCCACCGCCTCGAAACAAGACAGTTTTTTGTTTGTTTGTTTTTTTACATATTTCGTGTTTATTTATTCTTGCACCTATAGCCCAACACAAAACCCGACTTATTTTTCCATTTACGCATTTGTGTTTTGTTTATTCTTATATTTATACCTCTCCCTGCCCCTCCCGCTCACTCTCCCCAACCACCACCTACATGACCCCACTCCAAATCCCCCACCCCAAAACCTCACAGTTTTTTTTTTCTTCGTACTTCTTTTTTTTTTTTTTATTTATTCTTAAACCTGTACCCACACCACCACCAACAACAACACCCCATCCCCAACTAAAACAAAGAAAGACTACTTTTTTGTTTCTTTGTATTTATTTGTACACCACGGAAGTCGAGCATCTGCATTTTGTTGAGATCACCTGAGCCATAGGATCAGTGTGATCTATTGGGATCGCTCTTAGTCCATCGACGTCCGTCATTAACTTTTGCTTCAAACGACTTCTTCTCACAAACCGCTTTGCCAGTTTTGACTAAACTTCACATGGATGATCATTAGGTGAAGGTTGTTTTTTTTAAAACAAAATTAGTTCTGTGCGACATCCAATCCAATATGGCTGCCATTGAGCAGGGGTGGAAACAAGGGATATATGCGTTACTCTTGGGCTTTCTTTGGGGGTTGCATTTAGGTCAGTTTCTCGCAAACTATGCACTGGACCTTTAAAACATTGCTTATAGTTGTATCTTGGGTAGTACATCGCAACTCTCAAAAAACATACGTGGCTGTGACCTTCACCTTCCAAGCAAAGAGCAGATAAGACAAAACATTCTATTTTGACCTAGTTGTCTTGGGTAGTGCGTTTTTTTAGATGTATGGATTTCATCTATGACCTTGACCTACTAATTTGGGAGTGATGATTTTTTTTTTTTTTTTTTTAAAGAATGTCATTTTGTTTTTTAAAGAATGCACATCAGCAAAATGTAAACTCGATTATTTTTAGTTATTAAAATGTTTACAAACTTTCATTTAACAACATTTACCTTTAATTTCTGTGTCTCGTCCCAAGACCCCCGTGTGGTTGCCGGCGTAGAATACAACCACTGCAAACACACCGTAACATGCAGAGGCCCCCCCCCCCCCACCCCAATTCATATTGATTTTGTCATAATGTTTTATCATGCTCATTCAAGGTCTTAATCATGACACCGCGTATGCAAGCATGGAAACGTGGCTCCATCGTAAATGGAGTGTGTACTACAGAATTTGCAGCAACTCTGCAGTTCTGTAAGTAACAAGGTTCTAGGCCCATTCTACGTATTTTTTCTTGATGTAAATGGAGGAATGAGTCTGGCATATTCACTAGTATTGTCCACCAGTCCGGGTGGCGCTTCATTTATTTACTATACTATCCACTAGTCCTTTAGTGGTGCTGCATTTATTCTCTATATTATCCACTAGTTCAAAGTGGTGCTGCATTTATTCTCTGTATTATCCACTAGTCCAAAGTGGTGCTGCATTTATTCACTATATTATCCACTAGTATTGTCCAATAGTCCGGGTGGCGCTGCATTTATTTACTATACTATCCACTAGTCCTTTAGTGGTGCTGCATTTATTCTCTATATTATCCACTAGTTCAAAGTGGTGCTGCATTTATTCTCTGTATTATCCACTAGTCCAAAGTGGTGCTGCATTTATTCACTATATTATCCACTAGTCGGGCATTCCATTTACTACATTTACTATACAAATGTGCATGTGACCTTGACCTTGAATTTGCAGCAACTCTGCAGTTCTGTAGGTAACAAGGTTCTAGGCCCATTCTACATATTTTTTTTCTTGATGAGTCGGGCATATTCATTCCTGTGAGGTGCCATATAACCTTTCATGTGTTGGTGCGCGCGCCTTTAAACCCAATTCAATTCAATTCGTCCTGAGATGTGAATTCACTGATTATCTACTAGTCGGGTCATGTGCTGCGTTTATTCACTATATAATCCAATAGTCCGGCATCCATTTACTATACAAATGTGCCTGTGACCTTGACCTTGTAGGTTGTGGTATCCTAAATATAGCATGGGATTGGCCACGCCCCTTTCCAGGAGTGACCTGAGCCAGAAGTGAAAGGTCCCACAAATTAAAACATGCCTGATAAATGTTTCAAATACATTTTCGGATTTGTTAATTAATAAAATACCATTCATTAAAATGAGAGTATTTAATTTTACCAAGTGTATTTCTTAAACATGAAATTGTGAGCTTTACCCCCACTCAAAAACAGGTAAATCTTTACTGCGGTTTTGCATGTAAACAAATATGGCGGCCCCCATGGAAAGTTCTGTAGGGGAAACATGCTGAATTTTAACTTTTAGCACACTGGGCTTGGACTTTGGACTTATCTTGAAAATAAGACACAACTTTTTAAATTTGCAAATGTGCATGTGACCTTGTCCCTTCAATCAAGGGGCAGATAACTTAATAATTTTTTGCATTCAACTTTTGCATTTAGGTCACTTTCTCTCAAAGTGTATGCACTAGACATTTCGGACTTTGCTTGAAGTTGTATCTTGGGTGGTACATTGCAATGTCACAAAGCAATTGTGAATGTGACCTTGACCCTCCAAGCAAGGGGCAGATAACATAATACTTTTTACATTCAACTTTTGCATTTAGGTCAATTTTTCGCAAACTGTATGCACTAGACCTTTAAAACATGGTTTATAGTTGTATCTTGGGTAGTACATCGCAATATCTCAAAACGCATACGTGGATGTGACCTTCACCCTCCAAGCAAAGCAGATAAGATGAAACCTTCTATGTTGACATAGTTGTCTTGGGTAGTGCGTCTTTTTAGATTGATGGAATTTTGATTTCTTTTTTCTTGTTTTTTGTACGTATTTCTTTCCATGCATGTTCTTTTGTTTATTGGTAAAGATCTGTCCCACCGCCCCGCCCCCCTCCTCCCACCACCTCGAAACAAGACAGTTTTTTGTTTGTTTATTTTTTTACATATTTCGTGTTGATTTATTCTTGCACCTATAGCCCAACACAAAACCCGACTTATTTTTCCATTTACGCATTTGTGTTTTGTTTATTCTTATATTTATACCTCTCCCTGCCCCTCCCGCTCACTCTCCCCAACCACCACCTACATTACCCCACTCCTCATCCCCCACCCCAAAACCCAACAGTTTTTTTTTTCTTCGTACTTCTTTGTTGTTTTGTTTATTTATTCTTAAACCTGTACCCACACCACCACCAACAACAACACCCCATCCCCAACTAAAACAAAGAAAGACTACTTTTTTGTTTCTTTGTATTTATTTGTACACCACGGAAGTCGAGCATCTGCATTTTGTTGAGATCACCTGAGCCATAGGATCAGTGTGATCTATTGGGATCGCTCTTCGTCCATCGACGTCCGTCATTAACTTTTGCTTCAAACGACTTCTTCTCACAAACCGCTTTGCCAGTTTTGACTAAACTTCACATGGATGATCATTAGGTGAAGGTTTTTTTTTTTAAAACAAAATTAGTTCTGTGCGACATCCAATCCAATATGGCTGCCATTGAGCAGGGGTGGAAACAAGGGATATATGCGTTACTCTTGGGCTTTCTTTGGGGGTTGCATTTAGGTCAGTTTCTCGCAAACTATGCACTGGACCTTTAAAACATTGCTTATAGTTGTATCTTGGGTAGTACATCGCAACTCTCAAAAAACATACGTGGCTGTGACCTTCACCTTCCAAGCAAAGAGCAGATAAGACAAAACATTCTATTTTGACCTAGTTGTCTTGGGTAGTGCGTTTTTTTAGATGTATGGATTTCATCTATGACCTTGACCTACTAATTTGGGAGTGATGATTTTTTTTTTTTTTTTTTAAAGAATGTCATTTTGTTTTTAAAAGAATGCACATCAGCAAAATGTAAACTCGATTATTTTTAGTTATTAAAATGTTTACAAACTTTCATTTAACAACATTTACCTTTAATTTCTGTGTCTCGTCCCAAGACCCCCGTGTGGTTGCCGGCGTAGAATACAACCACTGCAAACACACCGTCACATGCAGAGGGCCCTCCCCCCCCCCCCCCCCACCCCAATTCATATTGATTTTGTCATAATTTTTTATCATGCTCATTCAAGGTCTTTATCATGACACCGCGTATGCAAGCATGGAAACGTGGCTCCATCGTAAATGGAGTGTGTACTACAGAATTTGCAGCAACTCTGCAGTTCTGTAAGTAACAAGGTTCTAGGCCCATTCTACGTATTTTTTCTTGATGTAAATGGAGGAATGAGTCTGGCATATTCACTAGTATTGTCCACCAGTCCGGGTGGCGCTGCATTTATTTACTATACTATCCACTAGTCCTTTAGTGGTGCTGCATTTATTCTCTATATTATCCACTAGTTCAAAGTGGTGCTGCATTTATTCTCTGTATTATCCACTAGTCCAAAGTGGTGCTGCATTTATTCACTATATTATCCACTAGTATTGTCCAATAGTCCGGGTGGCGCTGCATTTATTTACTATACTATCCACTAGTCCTTTAGTGGTGCTGCATTTATTCTCTATATTATCCACTAGTTCAAAGTGGTGCTGCATTTATTCTCTGTATTATCCACTAGTCAAAAGTGGTGCTGCATTTATTCACTATATTATCCACTAGTCGGGCATTCCATTTACTACATTTACTATACAAATGTGCATGTGACCTTGACCTTGAATTTGCAGCAACTCTGCAGTTCTGAAGGTAACAAGGTTCTAGGCCCATTCTACATATTTCTTTTCTTGATGAGTCTGGCATATTCATTCCTGTGAGGTGCCATATAACCTTTCATGTGTTGGTGCGCGCGCCTTTAAACCCAACCCTATTCAATTCAATTCGTCCCGAGATGTGAATTCACTGATTATCTACTAGTCGGGTCATGTGCTGCGTTTATTCACTATATAATCCAATAGTCCGGCATCCATTTACTATACAAATGTGCCTGTGACCCTGACCTTGTAGGTTGTGGTATCCTAAATATAGCATGGGATTGGCCACGCCCCTTTCCAGGAGTGACCTGAGCCAGAAGTGAAAGGTCCCACAAATTAAAACATGCCTGATAAATGTTTCAAATACATTTTCGGATTTGTTAATTAATAAAATACCATTCATTAAAATGAGAGTATTTAATTTTACCAAGTGTATTTTTTAAACATGAAATTGTGAGCTTTACCCCCACTCAAAAACAGGTAAATCTTTACTGCGGTTTTGCATGTAAACAAATATGGCGGCCCCCATGGAAAGTTCTGTAGGGGAAACATGCTGAATTTTAACTTTTAGCACACTGGACTTGGACTTTGGACTTATCTTGAAAATAAGACACAACTTTTTGAATTTGCAAATGTGCATGTGACCTTGTCCCTTCAATCAAGGGGCAGATAACTTAATAATTTTTTGCATTCAACTTTTGCATTTAGGTCACTTTCTCTCAAAGTGTATGCACTAGACATTTCGGACTTTGCTTGAAGTTGTATCTTGGGTGGTACATTGCAATGTCACAAAGCAATTGTGAATGTGACCTTGACCCTCCAAGCAAGGGGCAGATAACATAATACTTTTTACATTCAACTTTTGCATTTAGGTCAATTTTTCGCAAACTGTATGCACTAGACCTTTAAAACATGGTTTATAGTTGTATCTTGGGTAGTACATCGCAATATCTCAAAACGCATACGTGGATGTGACCTTCACCCTCCAAGCAAAGCAGATAAGACGAAACCTTCTATGTTGACATAGTTGTCTTGGGTAGTGCGTCTTTTTAGATTGATGGAATTTTGATTTCTTTTTTCTTGTTTTTTGTACGTATTTCTTTCCATGCATGTTCTTTTGTTTATTGGTAAAGATCTGTCCCACCGCCCCGCCCCCCTCCTCCCACCGCCTTGAAACAAGACAGTTTTTTTTTTATATTTTTTTTTTACATATTTCGTGTTTATTTATTCTTGCACCTATAGCCCAACACAAATACCGACTTATTTTTCCATTTACGCATTTGTATTTTGTTTATTCTTATATTTATACCTCTCCCTGCCCCTCCCGCTCACTCTCCCCAACCACCACCTACATTACCCCACTCCTCATCCCCCACCCCAAAACCCAACAGTTTTTTTTTACTTCGTACTTCTTTGTTGTTTTGTTTATTTATTCTTAAACCTGTACCCACACCACTACCAACAACAACACCCCATCCCCAACTAAAACAAAGAAAGACTACTTTTTTGTTTCTTTGTATTTATTTGTACACCACGGAAGTCGAGCATCTGCATTTTGTTGAGATCACCTGAGCCATAGGATCAGTGTGATCTATTGGGATCGCTCTTCGTCCATCGACGTCCGTCATTAACTTTTGCTTCAAACGACTTCTTCTCACAAACCGCTTTGCCAGTTTTGACTAAACTTCACATGGATGATCATTAGGTGAAGTTTTTTTTTTTTAAAACAAAATTAGTTCTGTGCGACATCCAATCCAATATGGCTGCCATTGAGCAGGGGTGGAAACAAGGGATATATGCGTTACTCTTGGGCTTTCTTTGGGGGTTGCATTTAGGTCAGTTTCTCGCAAACTATGCACTGGACCTTTTAAACATTGCTTATAGTTGTATCTTGGGTAGTACATCGCAACTCTCAAAAAACATACGTGGCTGTGACCTTCACCTTCCAAGCAAAGAGCAGATAAGACAAAACATTCTAATTTGACCTAGTTGTCTTGGGTAGTGCGTTTTTTTAGATGTATGGATTTCATCTATGACCTTGACCTACTAATTTGGGAGTGATGATTTTTTTTGATTTTTTTTTAAAGAATGTCATTTTGTTTTTAAAAGAATGCACATCAGCAAAATGTAAACTCGATTATTTTTAGTTATTAAAATGTTTACAAACTTTCATTTAACAACATTTACCTTTAATTTCTGTGTCTCGTCCCAAGACCCCCGTGTGGTTGCCGGCGTAGAATACAACCACTGCAAACACACCGTCACATGCAGAGGGCCCCCCCCACCCCAATTCATATTGATTTTGTCATAATTTTTTATCATGCTCATTCAAGGTCTTTATCATGACACCGCGTATGCAAGCATGGAAACGTGGCTCCATCGTAAATGGAGTGTGTACTACAGAATTTGCAGCAACTCTGCAGTTCTGTAAGTAACAAGGTTCTAGGCCCATTCTACGTATTTTTTCTTGATGTAAATGGAGGAATGAGTCTGGCATATTCACTAGTATTGTCCACCAGTCCGGATGGCGCTGCATTTATTTACTATACTATCCACTAGTCCTTTAGTGGTGCTGCATTTATTCTCTATATTATCCACTAGTTCAAAGTGGTGCTGCATTTATTCTCTGTATTATCCACTAGTCCAAAGTGGTGCTGCATTTATTCACTATATTATCCACTAGTATTGTCCAATAGTCCGGGTGGCGCTGCATTTATTTACTATACTATCCACTAGTCCTTTAGTGGTGCTGCATTTATTCTCTATATTATCCACTAGTTCAAAGTGGTGCTGCATTTATTCTCTGTATTATCCACTAGTCCAAAGTGGTGCTGCATTTATTCACTATATTATCCACTAGTCGGGCATTCCATTTACTACATTTACTATACAAATGTGCATGTGACCTTGACCTTGAATTTGCAGCAACTCTGCAGTTCTGTAGGTAACAAGGTTCTAGGCCCATTCTACATATTTCTTTTCTTGATGAGTCTGGCATATTCATTCCTGTGAGGTGCCATATAACCTTTCATGTGTTGGTGCGCGCGCCTTTAAACCCAACCCAATTCAATTCAATTCGTCCCGAGATGTGAATTCACTGATTATCTACTAGTCGGGTCATGTGCTGCGTTTATTCACTATATAATCCAATAGTCCGGCATCCATTTACTATACAAATGTGCCTGTGACCTTGACCTTGTAGGTTGTGGTATCCTAAATATAGCATGGGATTGGCCACGCCCCTTTCCAGGAGTGACCTGAGCCAGAAGTGAAAGGTCCCACAAATTAAAACATGCCTGATAAATGTTTCAAATACATTTTCGGATTTGTTAATTAATAAAATACCATTCATTAAAATGAGAGTATTTAATTTTACCAAGTGTATTTTTTAAACATGAAATTGTGAGCTTTACCCCCACTCAAAAACAGGTAAATCTTTACTGCGGTTTTGCATGTAAACAAATATGGCGGCCCCCATGGAAAGTTCTGTAGGGGAAACATGCTGAATTTTAACTTTTAGCACACTGGACTTGGACTTTGGACTTATCTTGAAAATAAGACACAACTTTTTGAATTTGCAAATGTGCATGTGACCTTGTCCCTTCAATCAAGGGGCAGATAACTTAATAATTTTTTGCATTCAACTTTTGCATTTAGGTCACTTTCTCTCAAAGTGTATGCACTAGACATTTCGGACTTTGCTTGAAGTTGTATCTTGGGTGGTACATTGCAATGTCACAAAGCAATTGTGAATGTGACCTTGAACCTCCAAGCAAGGGGCAGATAACATAATACTTTTTACATTCAACTTTTGCATTTAGGTCAATTTTTCGCAAACTGTATGCACTAGACCTTTAAAACATGGTTTATAGTTGTATCTTGGGTAGTACATCGCAATATCTCAAAACGCATACGTGGGTGTGACCTTCACCCTCCAAGCAAAGCAGATAAGACGAAACCTTCTATGTTGACATAGTTGTCTTGGGTAGTGCGTCTTTTTAGATTGATGGAATTTTGATTTCTTTTTTCTTGTTTTTTGTACGTATTTCTTTCCATGCATGTTCTTTTGTTTATTGGTAAAGATCTGTCCCACCGCCCCGCCCCCCTCCTCCCACCGCCTCGAAACAAGACAGTTTTTTTTTTTTTTTTTTACATATTTCGTGTTTATTTATTCTTGCACCTATAGCCCAACACAAAACCCGACTTATTTTTCCATTTACGCATTTGTGTTTTGTTTATTCTTATATTTATACCTCTCCCTGCCCCTCCCGCTCACTCTCCCCAACCACCACCTACATTACCCCACTCCTCATCCCCCACCCCAAAACCCAACAGTTTTTTTTTTCTTCGTACTTCTTTGTTGTTTTGTTTATTTATTCTTAAACCTGTACCCACACCACTACCAACAACAACACCCCATCCCCAACTAAAACAAAGAAAGACTACTTTTTTGTTTCTTTGTATTTATTTGTACACCACGGAAGTCGAGCATCTGCATTTTGTTGAGATCACCTGAGCCATAGGATCAGTGTGATCTATTGGGATCGCTCTTCGTCCATCGACGTCCGTCATTAACCTTTGCTTCAAACGACTTCTTCTCACAAACCGCTTTGCCAGTTTTGACTAAACTTCACATGGATGATCATTAGGTGAAGGTTGTTTTTTTTAAAACAAAATTAGTTCTGTGCGACATCCAATCCAATATGGCTGCCATTGAGCAGGGGTGGAAACAAGGGATATATGCGTTACTCTTGGGCTTTCTTTGGGGGTTGCATTTAGGTCAGTTTCTCGCAAACTATGCACTGGCCCTTTAAAACATTGCTTATAGTTGTATCTTGGGTAGTACATCGCAACTCTCAAAAAACATACGTGGCTGTGACCTTCACCTTCCAAGCAAAGAGCAGATAAGACAAAACATTCTATTTTGACCTAGTTGTCTTTTGTAGTGCGTTATTTTAGATGTATGGATTTCATCTATGACCTTGACCTACTAATTTGGGAGTGATGATTTTTTTTTTTTTTTTTTTAAAGAATGTCATTTTGTTTTTAAAAGAATGCACATCAGCAAAATGTAAACTCGATTATTTTTAGTTATTAAAATGTTTACAAACTTTCATTTAACAACATTTACCTTTAATTTCTGTGTCTCGTCCCAAGACCCCCGTGTGGTTGCCGGCGTAGAATACAACCACTGCAAACACACCGTCACATGCAGAGGGCCCCCCCCCCCCCCCCCCCCACCCCCCAATTCATATTGATTTTGTCATAATTTTTTATCATGCTCATTCAAGGTCTTTATCATGACACCGCGTATGCAAGCATGGAAACGTGGCTCCATCGTAAATGGAGTGTGTACTACAGAATTTGCAGCAACTCTGCAGTTCTGTAAGTAACAAGGTTCTAGGCCCATTCTACGTATTTTTTCTTGATGTAAATGGAGGAACGAGTCTGGCATATTCACTAGTATTGTCCACCAGTCCGGGTGGCGCTGCATTTATTTTCTATACTATCCACTAGTCCTTTAGTGGTGCTGCATTTATTCTCTATATTATCCACTAGTTCAAAGTGGTGCTGCATTTATTCTCTTTATTATCCACTAGTCCAAAGTGGTGCTGCATTTATTCACTATATTATCCACTAGTATTGTCCAATAGTCCGGGTGGCGCTGCATTTATTTACTATACTATCCACTAGTCCTTTAGTGGTGCTGCATTTATTCTCTATATTATCCACTAGTTCAAAGTGGTGCTGCATTTATTCTCTGTATTATCCACTAGTCCAAAGTGGTGCTGCATTTATTCACTATATTATCCACTAGTCGGGCATTCCATTTACTACATTTACTATACAAATGTGCATGTGACCTTGACCTTGAATTTGCAGCAACTCTGCAGTTCTGTAGGTAACAAGGTTCTAGGCCCATTCTACATATTTTTTTTCTTGATGAGTCTGGCATATTCATTCCTGTGAGGTGCCATATAACCTTTCATGTGTTGGTGCGCGCGCCTTTAAACCCAACCCAATTCAATTCAATTCGTCCCGAGATGTGAATTCACTGATTATCTACTAGTCGGGTCATGTGCTGCATTTATTCACTATATAATTCAATAGTCCGGCATCCATTTACTATACAAATGTGCCTGTGACCTTGACCTTGTAGGTTGTGGTATCCTAAATATAGCATGGGATTGGCCACGCCCCTTTCCAGGAGTGACCTGAGCCAGAAGTGAAAGGTCCCACAAATTAAAACATGCCTGATAAATGTTTCAAATACATTTTCGGATTTGTTAATTAATAAAATACCATTCATTAAAATGAGAGTATTTAATTTTACCAAGTGTATTTTTTAAACATGAAATTGTGAGCTTTACCCCCACTCAAAAACAGGTAAATCTTTACTGCGGTTTTGCATGTAAACAAATATGGCGGCCCCCATGGAAAGTTCTTTAGGGGAAACATGCTGAATTTTAACTTTTAGCACACTGGACTTGGACTTTGGACTTATCTTGAAAATAAGACACAACTTTTTGAATTTGCAAATGTGCATGTGACTTTGTCCCTTCAATCAAGGGGCAGATAACTTAATAATTTTTTGCATTCAACTTTTGCATTTAGGTTACTTTCTCTCAAAGTGTATGCACTAGACATTTCGGACTTTGCTTGAAGTTGTATCTTGGGTGGTACATTGCAATGTCGCAAAGCAATTGTGAATGTGACCTTTACCCTCCAAGCAAGGGGCAGATAACATAATACTTTTTACATTCAACTTTTGCATTTAGGTCAATTTTTCGCAAACTGTATGCACTAGACCTTTAAAACATGGTTTATAGTTGTATCTTGGGTAGTACATCGCAATATCTCAAAACGCATACGTGGATGTGACCTTCACCCTCCAAGCAAAGCAGATAAGACGAAACCTTCTATGTTGACATAGTTGTCTTGGGTAGTGCGTCTTTTTAGATTGATGGAATTTTGATTTCTTTTTTCTTGTTTTTTGTACGTATTTCTTTCCATGCATGTTCTTTTGTTTATTGGTAAAGATCTGTCCCACCGCCCCGCCCCCCTCCTCCCACCGCCTCGAAACAAGACAGTTTTTTGTTTGTTTGTTTTTTTACATATTTCGTGTTTATTTATTCTTGCACCTATAGCCCAACACAAAACCCGACTTATTTTTCCATTTACGCATTTGTGTTTTGTTTATTCTTATATTTATACCTCTCCCTGCCCCTCCCGCTCACTCTCCCCAACCACCACCTACATTACCCCACTCCTCATCCCCCACCCCAAAACCCAACAGTTTTTTTTTTCTTCGTACTTCTTTGTTGTTTTGTTTATTTATTCTTAAACCTGTACCCACACCACCACCAACAACAACACCCCATCCCCAACTAAAACAAAGAAAGACTACTTTTTTGTTTCTTTGTATTTATTTGTACACCACGGAAGTCGAGCATCTGCATTTTGTTGAGATCACCTGAGCCATAGGATCAGTGTGATCTATTGGGATCGCTCTTCGTCCATCGACGTCCGTCATTAACTTTTGCTTCAAACGACTTCTTCTCACAAACCGCTTTGCCAGTTTTGACTAAACTTCACATGGATGATCATTAGGTGAAGGTTTTTTTTTTTTAAACAAAATTAGTTCTGTGCGACATCCAATCCAATATGGCTGCCATTGAGCAGGGGTGGAAACAAGGGATATATGCGTTACTCTTGGGCTTTCTTTGGGGGTTGCATTTAGGTCAGTTTCTCGCAAACTATGCACTGGACCTTTAAAACATTGCTTATAGTTGTATCTTGGGTAGTACATCGCAACTCTCAAAAAACATACGTGGCTGTGACCTTCACCTTCCAAGCAAAGAGCAGATAAGACAAAACATTCTATTTTGACCTAGTTGTCTTGGGTAGTGCGTTTTTTTAGATGTATGGATTTCATCTATGACCTTGACCTACTAATTTGGGAGTGATGATTTTTTTTTGATTTTTTTTAAATAATGTCATTTTGTTTTTAAAAGAATGCACATCAGCAAAATGTAAACTCGATTATTTTTAGTTATTAAAATGTTTACAAACTTTCATTTAACAACATTTACCTTTAATTTCTGTGTCTCGTCCCAAGACCCCCGTGTGGTTGCCGGCGTAGAATACAACCACTGCAAACACACCGTCACATGCAGAGGGCCCCCCCCCCCCCCCCCACCCCAATTCATATTGATTTTGTCATAATTTTTTATCATGCTCATTCAAGGTCTTTATCATGACACCACGTATGCAAGCATGGAAACGTGGCTCCATCGTAAATGGAGTGTGTACTACAGACTTTGCAGCAACTCTGCAGTTCTGTAAGTAACAAGGTTCTAGGCCCATTCTACGTATTTTTTCTTGATGTAAATGGAGGAATGAGTCTGGCATATTCACTAGTATTGTCCACCAGTCCGGGTGGCGCTGCATTTATTTACTATACTATCCACTAGTCCTTTAGTGGTGCTGCATTTATTCTCTATATTATCCACTAGTTCAAAGTGGTGCTGCATTTATTCTCTGTATTATCCACTAGTCCAAAGTGGTGCTGCATTTATTCACTATATTATCCACTAGTATTGTCCAATAGTCCGGGTGGCGCTGCATTTATTTACTATACTATCCACTAGTCCTTTAGTGGTGCTGCATTTATTCTCTATATTATCCACTAGTTCAAAGTGGTGCTGCATTTATTCTCTGTATTATCCACTAGTCCAAAGTGGTGCTGCATTTATTCACTATATTATCCACTAGTCGGGCATTCCATTTACTACATTTACTATACAAATGTGCATGTGACCTTGACCTTGAATTTGCAGCAACTCTGCAGTTCTGTAGGTAACAAGGTTCTAGGCCCATTCTACATATTTTTTTTCTTGATGAGTCTGGCATATTCATTCCTGTGAGGTGCCATATAACCTTTCATGTGTTGGTGCGCGCGCCTTTAAACCCAACCCAATTCAATTCAATTCGTCCCGAGATGTGAATTCACTGATTATCTACTAGTCGGGTCATGTGCTGCGTTCATTCACTATATAATCCAATAGTCCGGCATCCATTTACTATACAAATGTGCCTGTGACCTTGACCTTGTAGGTTGTGGTATCCTAAATATAGCATGGAATTGGCCACGCCCCTTTCCATGAGTGACCTGAGCCAGAAGTGAAAGGTCCCACAAATTAAAACATGCCTGATAAATGTTTCAAATACGTTTTCGGATTTGTTAATTAATAAAATACCATACTTAATGAGAGTATTTAATTTTACCAAGTGTATTTTTTAAACATGAAATTGTGAGCTTTACCCCCACTCAAAAACAGGTAAATCTTTACTGCGGTTTTGCATGTAAACAAATATGGCGGCCCCCATGGAAAGTTCTGTAGGGGAAACATGCTGAATTTTAACTTTTAGCACACTGGACTTGGACTTTGGACTTATCTTGAAAATAAGACACAACTTTTTGAATTTGCAAATGTGCATGTGACCTTGTCCCTTCAATCAAGGGGCAGATAACTTAATAATTTTTTGCATTCAACTTTTGCATTTAGGTCACTTTCTCTCAAAGTGTATGCACTAGACATTTCGGACTTTGCTTGAAGTTGTATCTTGGGTGGTACATTGCAATGTCACAAAGCAATTGTGAATGTGACCTTGACCCTCCAAGCAAGGGGCAGATAACATAATACTTTTTACATTCAACTTTTGCATTTAGGTCAATTTTTCGCAAACTGTATGCACTAGACCTTTAAAACATGGTTTATAGTTGTATCTTTGGTAGTACATCGCAATATCTCGAAACGCATACGTGGATGTGACCTTCACCCTCCAAGCAAAGCAGATAAGACGAAACCTTCTATGTTGACATAGTTGTCTTGGGTAGTGCGTCTTTTTAGATTGATGGAATTTTGATTTCTTTTTTCTTGTTTTTTGTACGTATTTCTTTCCATGCATGTTCTTTTGTTTATTGGTAAAGATCTGTCCCACCGCCCCGCCCCCCTCCTCCCACCGCCTCGAAACAAGACAGTTTTTTGTTTGTTTGTTTTTTTACATATTTCGTGTTTATTTATTCTTGCACCTATAGCCCAACACAAAACCTGACTTATTTTTCCATTTACGCATTTGTGTTTTGTTTATTCTTATATTTATACCTCTCCCTGCCCCTCCCGCTCACTCTCCCCAACCACCACCTACATTACCCCACTCCTCATCCCCCACCCCAAAACCCAACAGTTTTTTTTTTCTTCGTACTTCTTTGTTGTTTTGTTTATTTATTCTTAAACCTGTACCCACACCACCACCAACAACAACACCCCATCCCCAACTAAAACAAAGAAAGACTACTTTTTTGTTTCTTTGTATTTATTTGTACACCACGGAAGTCGAGCATCTGCATTTTGTTGAGATCACCTGAGCAATAGGATCAGTGTGATCTATTGGGATCGCTCTTCGTCCATCGACGTCCATCATTAACTTTTGCTTCAAACGACTTCTTCTCACAAACCGCTTTGCCAGTTTTGACTAAACTTCACATGGATGATCATTAGGTGAAGGTTGTTTTTTTTAAAACAAAATTAGTTCTGTGCGACATCCAATCCAATATGGCTGCCATTGAGCAGGGGTGGAAACAAGGGATATATGCGTTACTCTTGGGCTTTCTTTGGGGTTGCATTTAGGTCAGTTTCTCGCAAACTATGCACTGGACCTTTAAAACATTGCTTATAGTTGTATCTTGGGTAGTACATCGCAATATCTCAAAACGCATACGTGGATGTGACCTTCACCCTCCAAGCAAAGCAGATAAGACGAAACCTTCTATGTTGACATAGTTGTCTTGGGTAGTGCGTCTTTTTAGATTGATGGAATTTTGATTTCTTTTTTCTTGTTTTTTGTACGTATTTCTTTCCATGCATGTTCTTTTGTTTATTGGTAAAGATCTGTCCCACCGCCCCGCCCCCCTCCTCCCACCGCCTCGAAACAAGACAGTTTTTTTTTTTTTTTTTTTTTTTACATATTTCGTGTTTATTTATTCTTGCACCTATAGCCCAACACAAAACCCGACTTATTTTACTATTTACGCATTTGTGTTTAGTTTATTCTTATATTTATACCTCTCCCTGCCCCTCCCGCTCACTCTCCCCAACCACCACCTACTTTACCCCACTCCTCATCCCCCACCCCAAAACCCAACAGTTTTTTTTTCTTCGTACTTCTTTGTTGTTTTGTTTATTTATTCTTAAACCTGTACCCACACCACCACCAACAACAACACCCCATCCCCAACTAAAACAAAGAAAGACTACTTTTTTGTTTCTTTGTATTTATTTGTACACCACGGAAGTCGAGCATCTGCATTTTGTTGAGATCACCTGAGCCATAGGATCAGTGTGATCTATTGGGATCGCTCTTCGTCCATCGACGTCCGTCATTAACTTTTGCTTCAAACGACTTCTTCTCACAAACCGCTTTGCCAGTTTTGACTAAACTTCACATGGATGATCATTAGGTGAAGGTTTTTTTTTTTTAAACAAAATTAGTTCTGTGCGACATCCAATCCAATATGGCTGCCATTGAGCAGGGGTGGAAGCAAGGGATATATGCGTTACTCTTGGGCTTTCTTTGGGGGTTGCATTTAGGTCAGTTTCTCGCAAACTATGCACTGGACCTTTAAAACATTGCTTATAGTTGTATCTTGGGTAGTACATCGCAACTCTCAAAAAACATACGTGGCTGTGACCTTCACCTTCCAAGCAAAGAGCAGATAAGACAAAACATTCTATTTTGACCTAGTTGTCTTGGGTAGTGCGTTTTTTTAGATGTATGGATTTCATCTATGACCTTGACCTACTAATTTGGGAGTGATGATTTTTTTTTTTTTTTTTTTAAAGAATGTCATTTTGTTTTTAAAAGAATGCACATCAGCAAAATGTAAACTCGATTATCTTTAGTTATTAAAATGTTTACAAACTTTCATTTAACAACATTTACCTTTAATTTCTGTGTCTCGTCCCAAGACCCCCGTGTGGTTGCCGGCGTAGAATACAACCACTGCAAACACACCGTCACATGCAGAGGGCCCCCCCCCCCCACCCCAATTCATATTGATTTTGTCATAATTTTTTATCATGCTCATTCAAGGTCTTTATCATGACACCGCGTATGCAAGCATGGAAACGTGGCTCCATCGTAAATGGAGTGTGTACTACAGAATTTGCAGCAACTCTGCAGTTCTGTAAGTAACAATGTTCTAGGCCCATTCTACGTATTTTTTCTTGATGTAAATGGAGGAATGAGTCTGGCATATTCACTAGTATTGTCCACCAGTCCGGGTGGCGCTGCATTTATTTACTATACTATCCACCAGTCCTTTAGTGGTGCTGCATTTATTCTCTATATTATCCACTAGTTCAAAGTGGTGCTGCATTTATTCTCTGTATTATCCACTAGTCCAAAGTGGTGCTGCATTTATTCACTATATTATCCACTAGTCGGGCATTCCATTTACTACATTTACTATACAAATGTGCATGTGACCTTGACCTTGAATTTGCAGCAACTCTGCAGTTCTGTAGGTAACAAGGTTCTAGGCCCATTCTACATATTTTTTTTCTTGATGAGTCTGGCATATTCATTCCTGTGAGGTGCCATATAACCTTTCATGTGTTGGTGCGCGCGCCTTTAAACCCAACCCAATTCAATTCAATTCGTCCCGAGATGTGAATTCACTGATTATCTACTAGTCGGGTCATGTGCTGCGTTTATTCACTATATAATCCAATAGTCCGGCATCCATTTACTATACAAATTTATGTGCCTGTGACCTTGACCTTGTAGGTTGTGGTATCCTAAATATAGCATGGGATTGGCCACGCCCCTTTCCAGGAGTGACCTGAGCCAGAAGTGAAAGGTCCCACAAATTAAAACATGCCTGATAAATGTTTCAAATACATTTTCGGATTTGTTAATTAATAAAATACCATTCATTAAAATGAGAGTATTTAATTTTACCAAGTGTATTTTTTAAACATGAAATTGTGAGCTTTACCCCCACTCATAAACAGGTAAATCTTTACTGCGGTTTTGCATGTAAACAAATATGGCGGCCCCCATGAAAAGTTCTGTAGGGGAAACATGCTGAATTTTAACTTTTAGCACACTGGACTTGGACTTTGGACTTATCTTGAAAATAAGACACAACTTTTGAATTTGCAAATGTGCATGTGACCTTGTCCCTTCAATCAAGGGGCAGATAACATAATAATTGTTTGCATTCAACTTTTGCATTTAGGTCACTTTCTCTCAAAGTGTATGCACTAGACATTTCGGACTTTGCTTGAAGTTGTATCTTGGGTGGTACATTGCAATGTCACAAAGCAATTGTGAATGTGACCTTGACCCTTCAAGCAAGGGGCAGATAACATAATACTTTTTACATTCAACTTTTGCATTTAGGTCAATTTTTCGCAAACTGTATGCACTAGACCTTTAAAACATGGTTTATAGTTGTATCTTGGGTAGTACATCGCAATATCTCAAAACGCATACGTGGATGTGACCTTCACCCTCCAAGCAAAGCAGATAAGACGAAACCTTCTATGTTGACATAGTTGTCTTGGGTAGTGCGTCTTTTTAGATTGATGGAATTTTGATTTATTTTTTCTTGTTTTTTGTACGTATTTCTTTCCATGCATGTTCTTTTGTTTATTGGTAAAGATCTGTCCCAACGCCCCGCCCCCCTCCTCCCACCGCCTCGAAACAAGACAGTTTTTTGTTTGTTTGTTTTTTTACATATTTCGTGTTTATTTATTCTTGCACCTATAGCCCAACACAAAACCCGACTTATTTTTCCATTTACGCATTTGTGTTTTGTTTATTCTTATATTTATACCTCTCCCTGCCCCTCCCGCTCACTCTCCCCAACCACCACCTACATTACCCCACTCCTCATCCCCCACCCCAAAACCCAACAGTTTTTTTTTTCTTCGTACTTCTTTGTTGTTTTGTTTATTTATTCTTAAACCTGTACCCACACCACCACCAACAACAACACCCCATCCCCAACTAAAACAAAGAAAGACTACTTTTTTGTTTCTTTGTATTTATTTGTACACCACGGAAGTCGAGCATCTGCATTTTGTTGAGATCACCTGAGCCATAGGATCAGTGTGATCTATTGGGATCGCTCTTCGTCCATCGACGTCCGTCATTAACTTTTGCTTCAAACGACTTCTTCTCACAAACCGCTTTGCCAGTTTTGACTAAACTTCACATGGATGATCATTAGGTGAAGGTTGTTTTTTTTAAAACAAAATTAGTTCTGTGCGACATCCAATCCAATATGGCTGCCATTGAGCAGGGGTGGAAACAAGGGATATATGCGTTACTCTTGGGCTTTCTTTGGGGGTTGCATTTAGGTCAGTTTCTCGCAAACTATGCACTGGACCTTTAAAACATTGCTTATAGTTGTATCTTGGGTAGTACATCGCAACTCTCAAAAAACATACGTGGCTGTGACCTTCACCTTCCAAGCAAAGAGCAGATAAGACAAAACATTCTATTTTGACCTAGTTGTCTTGGGTAGTGCGTTTTTTTAGATGTATGGATTTCATCTATGACCTTGACCTACTACTTTGGGAGTGATGATTTTTTTTTTTTTTTTTAAAGAATGTCATTTTGTTTTTAAAAGAATGCACATCAGCAAAATGTAAACTCGATTATTTTTAGTTATTAAAATGTTTACAAACTTTCATTTAACAACATTTACCTTTAATTTCTGTGTCTTGTCCCAAGACCCCCGTGTGGTTGCCGGCGTAGAATACAACCACTGCAAACACACCGTCACATGCAGAGGGCCCCCCCACCCCAATTCATATTGATTTTGTCATAATTTTTTATCATGCTCATTCAAGGTCTTTATCAAGACACCGCGTATGCAAGCATGGAAACGTGGCTCCATCGTAAATGGAGTGTGTACTACAGAATTTACAGCAACTCTGCAGTTCTGTAAGTAACAAGGTTCTAGGCCCATTCTACGTATTTTTTCTTGATGTAAATGGAGGAATGAGTCTGGCATATTCACTAGTATTGTCCACCAGTCCGGGCGGCGCTGCATTTATTTACTATACTATCCACTAGTCCTTTAGTGGTGCTGCATTTATTCTCTATATTATCCACTAGTTCAAAGTGGTGCTGCATTTATTCTCTGTATTATCCACTAGTCCAAAGTGGTGCTGCATTTATTCACTATATTATCCACTAGTATTGTCCAATAGTCCGGGTGGCGCTGCATTTATTTACTATACTATCCACTAGTCCTTTAGTGGTGCTGCATTTATTCTCTATATTATCCACTAGTTCAAAGTGGTGCTGCATTTATTCTCTGTATTATCCACTAGTCCAAAGTGGTGCTGCATTTATTCACTATATTATCCACTAGTCGGGCATTCCATTTACTACATTTACTATACAAATGTGCATGTGACCTTGACCTTGAATTTGCAGCATTTCTGCAGTTCTGTAGGTAACAAGGTTCTAGGCCCATTCTACATATTTTTTTTCTTGATGAGTCTGGCATATTCATTCCTGTGAGGTGCCATATAACCTTTCATGTGTTGGTGCGCGCGCCTTTAAACCCAACCCAATTCAATTCAATTCGTCCCGAGATGTGAATTCACTGATTATCTACTAGTCGGGTCATGTGCTGCGTTTATTCACTATATAATCCAATAGTCCGGCATCCATTTACTATACAAATGTGCCTGTGACCTTGACCTTGTAGGTTGTGGTATCCTAAATATAGCATGGGATTGGCCACGCCCCTTTCCAGGAGTGACCTGAGCCAGAAGTGAAAGGTCCCACAAATTAAAACATGCCTGATAAATGTTTCAAATACATTTTCGGATTTGTTAATTAATAAAATACCATTCATTAAAATGAGAGTATTTAATTTTACCAAGTGTATTTTTTAAACATGAAATTGTGAGCTTTACCCCCACTCAAAAACAGGTAAATCTTTACTGCGGTTTTGCATGTAAACAAATATGGCGGCCCCCATGGAAAGTTTTGTAGGGGAAACATGCTGAATTTTAACTTTTAGCACACTGACACTGGACTTGGACTTTGGACTTATCTTGAAAATAAGACACAACTTTTTGAATTTGCAAATGTGCATGTGACCTTGTCCCTTCAATCAAGGGGCAGATAACTTAATAATTTTTTGCATTCAACTTTTGCATTTAGGTCACTTTCTCTCAAAGTGTATGCACTAGACATTTCGGACTTTGCTTGAAGTTGTATCTTGGGTGGTACATTGCAATGTCACAAAGCAATTGTGAATGTGACCTTGACCCTCCAAGCAAGGGGCAGATAACATAATACTTTTTACATTCAACTTTTGCATTTAGGTCAATTTTTCGCAAACTGTATGCACTAGACCTTTAAAACATGGTTTATAGTTGTATCTTGGGTAGTACATCGCAATATCTCAAAACGCATACGTGGATGTGACCTTCACCCTCCAAGCAAAGCAGATAAGACGAAACCTTCTATGTTGACATAGTTGTCTTGGGTAGTGCGTCTTTTTAGATTGATGGAATTTTGATTTCTTTTTCTTGTTTTTTGTACGTATTTCTTTCCATGCATGTTCTTTTGTTTATTGGTAAAGATCTGTCCCACCGCCCCGCCCCCCTCCTCCCACCGTCTCGAAACAAGACAGTTTTTTTTTTTTTTTTTTTTTTACATATTTCGTGTTTATTTATTCTTGCACCTATAGCCCAACACAAAACCCGACTTATTTTTCCATTTACGCATTTGTGTTTTGTTTATTCTTATATTTATACCTCTCCCTGCCCCTCCCGCTCACTCTCCCCAACCACCACCTACATTACCCCACTCCTCATCCCCACCCCAAAACCCAACAGTTTTTTTTTCTTCGTACTTCTTTGTTGTTTTGTTTATTTATTCTTAAACCTGTACCCACACCACCACCAACAACAACACCCCATCCCCAACTAAAACAAAGAAAGACTACTTTTTTGTTTCTTTGTATTTATTTGTACACCACGGAAGTCGAGCATCTGCATTTTGTTGAGATCACCTGAGCCATAGGATCAGTGTGATCTATTGGGATCGCTCTTCGTCCATCGACGTCCGTCATTAACTTTTGCTTCAAACGACTTCTTCTCACAAACCGCTTTGCCAGTTTTGACTAAACTTCACATGGATGATCATTAGGTGAAGGTTGTTTTTTTAAAACAAAATTAGTTCTGTGCGACATCCAATCCAATATGGCTGCCATTGAGCAGGGGTGGAAACAAGGGATATATGCGTTACTCTTGGGCTTTCTTTGGGGGTTGCATTTAGGTCAGTTTCTCGCAAACTATGCACTGGACCTTTAAAACATTGCTTATAGTTGTATCTTGGGTAGTACATCGCAACTCTCAAAAAACATACGTGGCTGTGACCTTCACCTTCCAAGCAAAGAGCAGATAAGACAAAACATTCTATTTTGACCTAGTTGTCTCGGGTAGTGCGTTTTTTAGATGTATGGATTTCATCTATGACCTTGACCTACTAATTTGGGAGTGATGATTTTTTTTTTTTTTTAAAGAATGTCATTTTGTTTTTAAAAGAATGCACATCAGCAAAATGTAAACTCGATTATTTTTAGTTATTAAAATGTTTACAAACTTTCATTTAACAACATTTACCTTTAATTCTGTGTCTCGTCCCAAGACCCCCGTGTGGTTGCCGGCGTAGAATACAACCACTGCAAACACACCGTCACATGCAGAGGGCCCCCCCCCCCCCCCAATTCATATTGATTTTGTCATAATTTTTTATCATGCTCATTCAAGGTCTTTATCATGACACCGCGTATGCAAGCATGGAAACGTGGCTCCATCGTAAATGGAGTGTGTACTACAGAATTTGCAGCAACTCTGCAGTTGTGTAAGTAACAAGGTTCTAGGCCCATTCTACGTATTTTTTCTTGATGTAAATGGAGGAATGAGTCTGGCATATTCACTAGTATTGTCCACCAGTCCGGGTGGCGCTGCATTTATTTACTATACTATCCACTAGTCCTTTAGTGGTGCTGCATTTATTCTCTATATTATCCACTAGTTCAAAGTGGTGCTGCATTTATTCTCTGTATTATCCACTAGTCCAAAGTGGTGCTGCATTTATTCACTATATTATCCACTAGTATTGTCCAATAGTCCGGGTGCGCTGCATTTATTTACTATACTATCCACTAGTCCTTTAGTGGTGCTGCATTTATTCTCTATATTATCCACTAGTTCAAAGTGGTGCTGCATTTATTCTCTGTATTATCCACTAGTCCAAAGTGGTGCTGCATTTATTCACTATATTATCCACTAGTCGGGCATTCCATTTACTACATTTACGAATGTGCATGTGACCTTGACCTTGAATTTGCAGCAACTCTGCAGTTCTGTAGGTAACAAGGTTCTAGGCCCATTCTACATATTTTTTTTCTTGATGAGTCTGGCATATTCATTCCTGTGAGGTGCCATATAACCTTTCATGTGTTGGTGCGCGCGCCTTTAAACCCAACCCAATTCAATTCAATTCGTCCCGAGATGTGAATTCACTGATTATCTACTAGTCGGGTCATGTGCTGCGTTTATTCACTATATAATCCAATAGTCCGGCATCCATTTACTATACAAATGTGCCTGTGACCTTGACCTTGTAGGTTGTGGTATCCTAAATATAGCATGGGATTGGCCACGCCCCTTTCCAGGAGTGACCTGAGCCAGAAGTGAAAGGTCCCACAAATTAAAACATGCCTGATAAATGTTTCAAATACATTTTCGGATTTGTTAATTAATAAAATACCATTCATTAAAATGAGAGTATTTAATTTTACCAAGTGTATTTTTTAAACATGAAATTGTGAGCTTTACCCCCACTCAAAAACAGGTAAATCTTTACTGCGGTTTTGCATGTAAACAAATATGGCGGCCCCCATGGAAAGTTCTGTAGAGGGAAACATGCTGAATTTAACTTTTAGCACACTGGACTTGGACTTTGGACTTATCTTGAAAATAAGACACAACTTTTTGAATTTGCAAATGTGCATGTGACCTTGTCCCTTCAATCAAGGGGCAGATAACTTAATAATTTTTTGCATTCAACTATTGCATAAAGGTCACTTTCTCTCAAAGTGTATGCACTAGACATTTCGGACTTTGCTTGAAGTTGTATCTTGGGTGGTACATTGCAATGTCACAAAGCAATTGTGAATGTGACCTTGACCCTCCAAGCAAGGGGCAGATAACATAATACTTTTTACATTCAACTTTTGCATTTAGGTCAATTTTTCGCAAACTGTATGCACTAGACCTTTAAAACATGGTTTATAGTTGTATCTTGGGTAGTACATCGCAATATCTCAAAACGCATACGTGGATGTGACCTTCACCCTCCAAGCAAAGCAGATAAGACGAAACCTTCTATGTTGACATAGTTGTCTTGGGTAGTGCGTCTTTTTAGATTGATGGAATTTTGATTTCTTTTTTCTTGTTTTTTGTACGTATTTCTTTCCATGCATGTTCTTTTGTTTATTGGTAAATATCTGTCCCACCGCCCCGCCCCCCTCCTCCCACCGCCTCGAAACGAGACAGTTTTTTGTTTGTTTGTTTTGGAATATATATGCGTAAGAACGGAATATATATGCGTAAGATCGGAATATATATGCGTAAGAACGGAATATATATGCGTAAGAACTGAATATATATGTGTAAGAACTGAATATATGCGTAAGAATGGAATATATATGCGTAAGAACGGATAATATATGCGTAAGAACGGAATATATATGCGTAAGAACGGAATATATATGTGTAAGAACTGAATATATATGTGTAAGGACGGAATATATATGCGTAAGAATGGAATATGTATATGTAAGAACTGAATATATATGTGTAAGAATGGAATATAAATATGTCAGAACTGAATATATATGTGTAAGAACTGAATATATATGTGTTAGAACTGAATATATATGTGTAAGAACTGAATATATATGTGTAAGAACTGAATATATATGCGTAAGAATGGAATATATATGCGTAAGAACGGAATATATATGCGTAAGATCGGAATATATATGCGTAAGAACGGAATATATATGCGTAAGAACTGAATATATGCATAAGAATGGAATATATATGCGTAAGAACGGAATATATATGCGTAAGAACGGAATATATATGCGTAAGAACGGAATATATATGCGTAAGAACGGAATATATATGTGTAAGAACTGAATATATATGTGTAAGAACTGAATATATATGCGTAAGAACGGAATATATATGTGTAAGAACTGAATATATATGCGTAAGAACGGAATATATATGTGTAAGAACTGAATATATATGCGTAAAAACTGAATATATATGCGTAAGAATGGAATATATATGCGTAAGAACGAAAAATATATGCGTAAGATCGGAATATATATGCGTAAGAACTGAATATATATGCGTAAGAACTGAATATATATGTGTAAGAACTGAATATATGCGTAAGAATGGAATATATATGCGTAAGAACGGAATATATATGCGTAAGAACGGAATATATATGCGTAAGAACGGAATATATATGCGTAAGAACAGAATATATATGTGTAAGAACTGAATATATATGTGTAAGAACTGAATATATATGCGTAAGAACGGAATATATATGTGTAAGAACTGAATATATATGCGTAAGAACGGAATATATATGTGTAAGAACTGAATATATATGTGTACGAACTGAATATATATGCGTAAGAACTGAATATATATGCGTAAGAATGGAATATATATGCGTAAGAACGGAATATATATGCGAAAGATCGGAATATATATGCGTAAGAACGGAATATATATGCGTAAGAACTCAATATATATGTGTACGAACTGAATATATGCGTAAGAATGGAATATATATGCGTAGGAACGGAATATATATGCGTAAGTACGGAATATATATGCGTAAGAACGGAATATATATGTGTAAGAACTGAATATATATGTGTAAGGACGGAATATATATGCGTAAGAACTGAATATATATGTGTAAGAACTAAATATATGCGTAAGAATGGAATATATATGCGTAAGAACGGAATATATATGCGTAAGAACGGAATATATATGCGTAAGATCGGAATATATATGCGTAAGAACGGAATATATATGTGTAAGAACTGACTATATATGTGTAAGGACGGAATATATATGCGTAAGAATGGAATATATATGTGTAAGAACCGAATATATATGTGTAAGAACGGAATATATATATGTAAGAACTGAATATATATGTGTAAGAACTGAATATATATGTGTTAGAACTGAATATATATGTGTAAGAACTGAATATATATGTGTAAGAACTGAATATATATGTAAGAATGGAATATATATGCGTACGAACGGAATATATATGCGTAAGCACTAAATATATATGCGTAAGAACGGAATATATATGCGTAAGAACGGAATATATATGCGTAAGAACGGAATATATATGTGTAAGAACTGAATATATATGTGTAAATACTGAATATATATGCTTAAGAACGGAATATATATGTGTAAAAACTGAATACATATGTGTAAGAACTGAATATACATGTGTAAAAACTGAATATATATGTGTTAGAACCGAATATATATGTGTAAGAACTGAATATATATCTGTAAGAACTGAATATATATGCGTAAGAACGGAATATATATGTATTAGAACTGAATATATTTGTGTCAGAACGGAATATATATGCGTAAGAATGGAATATATATGTGTAAGAAATAAATATATATGTGTAAGAACTGAATATATATGCGTAAGAACGGAATATATATGCCTAAGAACTGAATATATATGCGTAAGAACGGAATATGTATGCGTAAAAACGGAATATATATGCGTAAGAACGGAATTTATATGCGTCAGAACGGAATATATATGCGTAAGAACGGAATTTATATGTGTAAGAACTGAATATATATGCGTAAGAATGGAATATATATGCGTAAGAACTAAATATATATGCGTAAGAACGGAATATATATGCGTAAGAACGGAATATATATGCGTAAGAACGGAATATATATGAGTAAGAACTGAATATATATGTGTAAGAACTGAATATATATGTGTAAGAAACTGAATATATATGTGTAAGAACTGAATTTATATGTGTAAGAACTGAATATATATGAGTAAGAACGGAATATATATGCGTAAGAACTAAATATATATGCGTAAGAACGGAATATATATGCTTAAGAACGGAATATATATGCGTAAGAACGGAATATATATGCGTAAGAACGGAATATATATGCGTAAGAACGGAATATATATGTATTAGAACTGAATATATATGTGTAAGAACGGAATATATATGCGTAAGAATGGAATATATATGTGTAAGAAATAAATATATATGTGTAAGAACTGAATATATATGTGTAAATACTGAATATATATGTGTAAATACTGAATATATATGCGTAAGAACTGAATATATATGTGTAAGAACTGAATATATATGTGTAAGAACTGAATATATATGCGTAAGAACTGAATATATATGCGTAAGAACGGAATATATATGCGTAAGAACGGAATATATATGCGTAACAACTGAATATATATGCGTAAGAACTGAATATATATGCGTAAGAACTGAATATATATGTGTAAGAACTGAATATATATGTGTAAGATCTGAATATATATGTGTAAGTACTGAATATATATGTGTAAGAACTGAATATATATGTGTAATAACTGAATATATATGCGTAAGAACGGAATATATATGTGTAAGAACTGAATATATATGCGTAAGAACGGAATATATATGTGTAAGAACTGAATATATATGTGTACGAACTGAATATATATGCGTAAGACCTGAATATATATATGCGTAAGAATGGAATATATATGCGTAAGAACGGAATATATATGCGTAAGATAGGAATATATATGCGTAAGAACGGAATATATATGCGTAAGAACTGAATATATTTGTGTAAGAACTGAATATATGCGTCAGAATGGAATATATATGCGTAAGAATGGAATATATATGCGTAAGAACGGAATATATATGCGTAAGAACGGAATATATATGTGTAAGAACTGAATATATATGTGTAAGGACGGAATATATATGCGTAAGAATGGAATATACATGTGTAAGAACTGAATATATATGTGGAAGAACGGAATATATATGTGTAAATACTGAATATATATGCGTAAGAACTGAATATATATGTGTAATAACTGAATATATATGTGTAAGAACTGAATATATATGCGTAAGAACTGAATATATATGCGTAAGAAAGGAATATATATGCGTAAGAACGGAATATATATGCGTAACAACTGAATATATATGCGTAAGAACTGAATATATATGCGTAAGAACTGAATATATGCGTAAGAACTAAATATATATGCGTAAGAACTGAATATATATGTGTAAGAACTGAAAATATATGTGTAAGAACTGAATATATATGTGTAATAACTGAATATATATGTGTAAGAACGGAATATATATGTGAAAGAACTGCATATATATGCGTAAGAACGGAATATATATGTGTAAGAACTGAATATATATGTGTACGAACTGAATATATATGCGTAAGAACTGAATATATATGCGTAAGAATGGAATATATATGAGTAAGAACGAAATATATATGCGTAAGATCGGAATATATATGCGTAAGAACGGAATATATATGCGTAAGAACTGAATATATATGTGTAAGAACTGAATATATGCGTAAGAATGGAATATATATGCGTAAGAACGGAATATATATGCGTAAGAACGGAATATATATGCGTAAGAACGGAATATATATGTGTAAGAACTGAATATATATGTGTAAGGACGGAATATATATGCGTAAGAATGGAATATATATGTGTAAGAACTGAATATATATGTGTAAGAACGGAATATATATCTGTAAGAACTGAATATATATGTGTAAGAACTGAATATATATGTGTTAGAACTGAATATATATGTGTAAGAACTGAATATATATGCGTAAGAATGGAATATATATGCGTAAGAACGGAATATATATGCGTAAGAACGGAATATATATGCGTAAGAACGGAATATATATGCGTAAGAACGGAATATATATGCGTAAAAACGGAATATATATGTGTAAGAACTGAATATATATGTGTAATGACGGAATATATATGCGTAAGAATGGAATATATATGTGTAAGAACTGAATATATATGTGTAAGAACGGAATATATATCTGTAAGAACTGAATATATATGTGTAAGAACTGAATATATATGTGTTAGAACTGAATATATATGTGTAAGAACTGAATATATGCGTAAGAACTGAATATATATGCGTAAGAACTGAATATATATGTGTAAGAACTGAATATATATGTGTAAGAACTGAATATAGATGTGTAAGTACTGAATATATATGTGTAAGAACTGAATATATATGTGTAAGAACTGAATATATATGCGTAAGAACGGAATATATATGTGTAAGAACTGAATATATATGCGTAAGAATGGAATATATATGTGTAAGAACTGAATATATATGTGTACGAACTGTATATATATGCGTAAGAACTAAATATATATGCGTAAGAATGGAATATATATGCGTAAGAACGGAATATATATGGGTAAGATCGGAATATATATGCGTAAGAACGGAATATATATGCGTAATAACTGAATATATATGTATAAGAACTGAATATATTCGTAAGAATGGAATATATATGCGTAAGAACGGAATATATATGCGTAAGAACGGAATATATATGTGTAAGAACTGAATATATATGTGTAAGGACGGAATATATATGCGTAAGAACTGAATATATATGTGTAAGAACTGAATATATATGCGTAAGAACTGAATATATATGCGTAAGAACGGAATATATATGCGTAAGAACGGAATATATATGTGTAAGAACTGAATATATATGTGTAAGAACTGAATATATATGCGTAAGAACGGAAAATATATTTGTAAGAACTGAATATATATGTGTATGTACTGAATATGTATGTGTAAGAACTGAATATATATGTGTAAGAACTGAATATATATGTGTAAGAAATGAATATATATGTGTAAGAACTGAATATATATGAGTAAGAACTGAATATATATGCGTAAGAACTAAATATATATGCGTAAAAACGGAATATATATGCGTAAGAACGGAATATATATGCGTAAGAACGGAATATATATGCGTAAGAACGGAATATATATGTATTAGAACAGAATATATATGCGTAAGAACGGAATATATATGCGTAAGAACGGAATATATATGTGTAAGAACTGAATATATATGTGTAAGGACGGAATATATATGCGTAAGAACTGAATATATATGTGTAAGAACTGAATATATATGTGTAAGAACTGAATATATATGCGTAAGAACGGAATATATATGCGTAAGAACGGAATATATATGTGTAAGAACGGAATATATATGCGTAATAACTGAATATATATGTGTAAGAACTGAATATATTCGTAAGAATGGAATATATATGCGTAAGAACGGAATATATATGCGTAAGAACGGAATATATATGTGTAAGAACTGAATATATATGTGTAAGGACGGAATATATATGCGTAAGAACTGAATATATATGTGTAAGAACTGAATATATATGCGTAAGAACTGAATATATATGCGTAAGAACGGAATATATATGCGTAAGAACGGAATATATATGTGTAAGAACTGAATATATATGTGTAAGAACTGAATATATATGCGTAAGAACGGAAAATATATTTGTAAGAACTGAATATATATGTGTATGTACTGAATATGTATGTGTAAGAACTGAATATATATGTGTAAGAACTGAATATATATGTGTAAGAACTGAATATATATGTGTAAGAACTGAATATATATGAGTAAGAACTGAATATATATGCGTAAGAACTAAATATATATGCGTAAGAACGGAATATATATGCGTAAGAACGGAATATATATGCGTAAGAACGGAATATATATGCGTAAGAACGGAATATATATGTATAAGAACAGAATATATATGCGTAAGAACGGAATATATATGCGTAAGAACGGAATATATATGTGTAAGAACTGAATATATATGTGTAAGGACGGAATATATATGCGTAAGAACTGAATATATATGTGTAAGAACTGAATATATATGTGTAAGAACTGAATATATATGCGTAAGAACGGAATATATATGCGTAAGAACGGAATATATATGTGTAAGAACTGAATATATATGTGTAAGGACGGAATATATATGCGTAAGAATGATATATATATGTGTAAGAACTGAATATATATGTGTAAAAACGGAATATATATCTGTAAGAACTGAATATATATGTGTAAGAACTGAATATATATGTGTTAGAACTGAATATATATGTTTAAGAACTGAATATATATGTGTAAGAACTGAATATATATGCGTAAGAATGGAATATATATGCGTAAGAACGGAATATATATGCGTAAGAACGGAATATATATGCGTAAGAACGGAATATATATGTGTAAGAACTGAATATATATGTGTAAGGACGGAATATATATGCGTAAGAATGGAATATATATGTGTAAGAACTCAATATATATGCGTAAGAACGGAATATATATGCGTAAGAGCGGAATATATATGCGTAAGAACGGAATATACATGCGTAAGAACGGAATATATATGCGTAAGAATGAAATATATATGTGTAAGAAATAAATATATATGTGTGAGAACTGAATATATATGTGTAAGAACTGAATATATATGTGTAAATACTGAATATATATGCGTAAGAACGGAATATATATGTGTACGAACTGAATATATATGTGTGAGAACTGAATATATATGTGTAAGAACTGAATATATATTTGTAAGAACTGAATCTATATGCGTAAGATCGGAATATATATGCGTAAGAACTGAATATATATGCGTAAGAACGGAATATATATGCGTAAGAACGGAATATATATGTGTAAGAACTGAATATATATGCGTAAGAACTGAAAATATATGCGGAAGAACTGAATATATCTTAAGAACTGAAAATATATGCGTAAGAAATGAATATATATGTGTAAGAACTGAATATATATGTGTAAGTTCTGAATATATATGTGTAAGTACTGAATATATATGTGTAACAACTGAATATATATATGTAAGAACTGAATATATATGCGTAAGAACGGAATATATATGTGTAAGAACTGAATATATATGCGTAAGAACAGAATATATATGTGTAAGAACTGAATATATATGTGTACGAACTGAATATATATGCGTAAGAACTGAATATATATGCGTAAGAATGGAATATATATGCGTAAGAACGGAATATATATGCGTAAGAACGGAATATATATGCGTAAGATCGGAATATATATGCGTAAGAACTGAATATATATGTGTAAGAACTGAATATATGCGTAAGAATGGAATATATATGCGTAAGAACGGAATATATATGCGTAAGAACGGAATATATATGCGTAAGAACCGAATATATATGCGTAAGAACCGAATATATGTGTAAGTACTGAATATATATGTGTAAGAACTGAATATATATGTGTAAGAACTGAATATATATGCGTAAGAACGGAATATATATGTGTAAGAACGGAATATAGATATGTAAGAACTGAATATATATGTGTAAGAACTGAATATATATGTGTTAGAACTGAATATATATGCGTAAGAACGGAATATATATGTGTAAGTACTGAATATATATGTGTAAGAACTGAATATATATGTGTAAGAACTGAATATATATGCGTAAGAACGGAATATATATGCGTAAGAACTGAATATATATGCGTAAGAACGGAATATATATGTGTAAGAACTGAATATATATGCGTACGAACTGAATATATATGCGTAAGAACTGAATCTATATGCTTAAGAATGGAATATATATGCGTAAGAACGGAATATATATGCGTAAATCGGAATATATATGCGTAAGAACGGAATATATATGCGTAAGAACTGAATATATATGTGTACGAACTGAATATATGCGTAAGAATGGAATATATATGTGTAAGAACGGAATATATATGCGTAAGAACGGAATATATATGCGTAAGAACGGAATATATATGCGTAAGAACGGAATATATATGCGTAAGAACGGAATATATATGTATTAGAACTGAATATATATGTGTAAGAACGGAATATATATGCGTAAGAATGGAATATATATGTGTAAGAAATAAATATATATGTGTAAGAACTGAATATATATGTGTAAGAACTGAATAGATATGTGTAAGAACTGAATATATATTTGTAAGAACTGAATATATATGTGTAAGAACTGAATATATATGCGTAAGATCGGAATATATATGCGTAAGAACTGAATATATATGCGTAAGAACGGAATATATGTGTAAGAACTGAATATATATGTGTAAGAAGGGAATATATATGCGTAAGAACTGAATATATAGGTGTAAGAACTGAATATATATGTGTAAGAACTGAATATATATTTGTAAGATCGGAATATATATGCGTAAGATCGGAATATATATGCGTAAAAACGGAATATATATGCGAAAGAACGGAATATATATGTGTAAGACCTGAATATATATGCGTAAAAACTGAATATATATGCGTAAGAACTGAATATATGCGTAAGAACTGAATATATATGCGTAAGAACGGAATATATATGTGTAAGAACTGAATATATATGCGTAAGAACGGAATATATATGTGTAAGAACTGAATATATATGCGTACGAACTGAATATATATGCGTAAAAACTGAATATATATGCGTAAGAATGGAATATATATGCGTAAGAACGGAATATATATGCGTAAGAACGGAATATATATGTGTACGAACTGAATATATATGTGTAAGAACTGAATATATATGTGTAAGGACGGAATATATATGCGTAAGAACGGAATATATATGCGTAAGATCGGAATATATATGCGTGAGAACGGAATATATATGCGTAAGAACTGAATATATATGTGTAAGAACTGAATATATGCGTAAGAATGGAATATATATGCGTAATAACGGAATATATATGCGTAAGAACGGAATATATATGCGTAAGAACGGAATATATATGCGTAAGAACGGAATATAATTGTGTAAGAACTGAATATATATGTGTTAGGACGGAATATATATGCGTAAGAATGGAATATATATGTGTAAGAACTGAATATATATGTGTAAGAACGGAATATAGATATGTAAGAACTGAATATATATGTGTAAGAACTGAATATATATGTGTTAGAACTGAATATATATGTGTAAGTACTGAATATATATGTGTAAGAACTGAATATATATGCGTAAGAATGGAATATATATGCGTAAGAACGGAATATATATGCGTAAGAACTAAATATATATGCGTAAGAACGGAATATATATGCGTAAGAACGGATTATATATGCGTAAGAACGGAATATATATGTGTAAGAACTGAATATATATGTAAGAACGGAATATATATGTGTAAGAACTGAATATATATGTGTAAGAACTGAATATATATGAGTAAGAACGGAATATATATGCGTAAGAACTAAATATATATGCGTAAGAACGGAATATATATGCGTAAGAATGGAATATATATGTGTAAAAAATAAATATATATGTGTAAGAACTGAATATATATGTGTAAGAACGGAATATATATGCGTAAGAACGGAATATATATGCGTAAGAATGGAATATATATGTGTAAGAAATAAATATATATGTGTAAGAACTGAATATATATGTGTAAGAACTGAATATATATGTGTAAATACTGAATATATATGCGTAAGAACTGAATATATATGTGTAAGAACTGAATATATATTTGTAAGAACTGAATATATATGTGTAAGAACTGAATATATATGCGTAAGATCGGAATATATATGCGTAAGAACTGAATATATATTCGTAAGAACGGAATATATATGTGTAAGAACTGAATATATATGTGTAAGAACGGAATATATATGCGTAAGAACTGAATATAGAGGTAAGAACTGAATATATATGTGTAAGAACTGAATATATATTTGTAAGATCGGAATATATATGCGTAAGATCGGAATATATATGCGTAAAAACGGAATATATATGCGTAAGAACGGAATATATATGTGTAAGACCTGAATATATATGCGTAAAAACTGAATATATATGCGTAAGAACTGAATATATGCGTAAGAACTGAATATATATGCGTAAGAACTGAATATATATGTGTAAGAACTGAATATATATGTGTAAGATCTGAATATATATGTGTAAGTACTGAATATATATATGTAAGAACTGAATATATATGCGTAAGAACTGAATATATATGCGTAAGAACTGAATATATATGCTTAAGAACTGAATATATATGCGTAAGAACGGAATATATATGTGTAAGAACTGAATATATATGCGTAAGAACGGAATATATATGCGTAAAAACTGAATATATATGCGTAAGAATGGAATATATATGCGTAAGAACGGAATATATATGCGTAAGATCGGAATATATATGCGTAAGAACGGAATATATATGCGTAAGAACTGAATATATATGTGTTAGAACTGAATATATATGCGTAAGAACGGAATATATATGCGTAAGAACGGAATATATATGCGTAAGAACGGAATATATATGCGTAAGAACGGAATATATATGTGTAAGAACTGAATATATATGTGTAAGAACTGAATATATATGCGTAAGAACGGAATATATATGTGTAAGAACTGAATATATATGCGTAAGAACGGAATATATATGCGTAAGAACGGAATATATATGCGTAAGAACGGAATATATATGTATTATAACTGTATATATATGTGTAAGAACGGAATATATATGCGTAAGAATGGAATATATATGTGTAAGAAATAAATATATATGTGTAAGAACTGAATATATATGTGTAAGAACTGAATATATATGTGTAAATACTGAATATATATGCGTAAGAACTGAATATATATGTGTAAGAACTGAATATATATTTGTAAGAACTGAATATATATGTGTGAGAACTGAATATATATGCGTAAGATCGGAATATATATGCGTAAGAACGGAATATATATGCGTAAGAACGGAATATATATGTGTAAGAACTGAATATATATGTGTAAGAACGGAATATATGTGCGTAAGAACTGAATATATAGGTGTAAGGACTGAATATATATGTGTAAGAACTGAATATATATTTGTAAGATCGGAATATATATGCGTAAGATCGGAATATATATGCGTAAAAACGGAATATATATGCGTAAGAACGGAATATATATGTGTAAGACCTGAATATATATGCGTAAAAACTGAATATATATGCGTAAGAACTGAATATATGCGTAAGAACTGAATATATATGCGTAAGAACTGAAAATATATGTGTAAGAACTGAATATATATGTGTAAGATCTGAATATATATGTGTAAGTACTGAATATATATGTGTAAGAACTGAATATATATGTGTAAGAACTGAATATATATGCGTAAGAACGGAATATATATGTGTAAGAACTGAATATATATGCGTAAGAACGGAATATATATGTGTAAGAACTGAATATATATGTGTACGAACTGAATATATATGCGTAAAAACTGAATATATATGCGTAAGAATGGAATATATATGCGTAAGAACGGAATATATATGCGTAAGATCGGAATATATATGCGTAAGAACGGAATATATAAGCGTAAGAACTGAATATATATGTGTAAGAACTGAATATATGCGTAAGAATGGAATATATATGCGTAAGAACGGAATATATATGCGTAAGAACGGAATATATATGCGTAAGAACGGAATATATATGCGTAAGAACGGAATATATATGTGTAAGTACTGAATATATATGTGTAAGAACTGAATATATATGTGTGAGAACTGAATATATATGCGTAAGAACGGAATATATATGTGTAAGAACTGAATATATATGCGTAAGAACGGAATATATATGTGTAAGAACTGAATATATATGTGTACGAACTGGATATATATGCGTAAGAACTGAATATATATGCGTAAGAACGGAATATATATGCGTAAGAACTGAATATATATGTGTAAGAACTGAATATATGCGTAAGAATGGAATATATATGCGTAAGAACGGAATATATATGCGTAAGAACGGAATATATATGCGTAAGAACGGAATATATATGCGTAAGAACGGAATATATATGTGTAAGTCCTGAATATATATTTGTAAGAACTGAATATATATGTGTAAGAACTGAATATATATGCGTAAGAACTGAATATATATGTGTAAGAACTGAATATATATGCGTAAGAACGGAATATATATGTGTAAGAACGGAATATATATGTGTAAGTCCTGAATATATATTTGTAAGAACTGAATATATATGTGTAAGAACTGAATATATATGCGTAAGAACGGAATATATATGTGTAAGAACTGAATATATATGCGTAAGAACGGAATATATATGTGTAAGAACTGAATATATATGTGAACGAACTGAATATATATGCGTAAGAACTGAATATATATGCGTAAGAATGGAATATATATGCGTAAGAACGGAATATATATGCGTAAGAACGGAATATATATGTGTAAGAACTGAATATATATGCGTAAGAATGGAATATATATGCGTAAGAACGGAATATATATGCGTAAGATCGGATTATATATGCGTAAGAACGGAATATATATGCGTAAGAACTGAATATATATGTGTAAGAACTGAATATATGATTAAGAATGGAATATATATGCGTAAGAACGGAATATATATGCGTAAGAACGGAATATATATGCGTAAGAACGGAATATATATGCGTAAGAACAGAATATATATGTGTAAGAACTGAATATATATGTGTAAGGACGGAATATATATGCGTAAGAATGGAATATGTATATGTAAGAACTGAATATATATGTGTAAGAACGGAATATAGATATGTAAGAACTGAATATATATGTGTAAGAACTGAATATGTATGTGTAAGAACTGAATATATATGCGTAAGAATGGAATATATATGCGTAAGAACGGAATATATATGCGTAAGATCGGAATATATATGCGTAAGAACGGAATATATATGCGTAAGAACTGAATATATATGTGTAAGAACTGAATATATGTGTAAGAATGGAATATATATGCGTAAGAACGGAATATATATGCGTAAGATCGGAATATATATGCGTGAGAATGGAATATATATGCGTAATAACGGAATATATATGCGTAAGAACGGAATATATATGCGTAAGAACGGAATATATATGCGTAAGAACGGAATATAATTGTGTAAGAACTGAATATATATGTGTTAGGACGGAATATATATGGGTAAGAATGGAATATATATGTGTAAGAACTGAATATATATGTGTAAGAACGGAATATAGATATGTAAGAACTGAATATATATGTGTAAGAACTGAATATATATGTGTTAGAACTGAATATATATGTGTAAGAACTGAATATATATGTGTAAGAACTGAATATATATGCGTAAGAATGGAATATATATGCGTAAGAACGGAATATATATGCGTAAGAACTAAATATATATGCGTAAGAACGGAATATATATGCGTAAGAACGGATTATATATGCGTAAGAACGGAATATATATGTGTAAGAACAGAATATATATGTAAGAACGGAATATATATGTGTAAGAACTGAATATATATGTGTAAGAACTGAATATATATAAGTAAGAACGGAATATATATGCGTAAGAACTAAATATATATGCGTAAGAACGGAATATATATGTGTAAGAACTGAATATATATGTGAACGAACTGAATATATATGCGTAAGAACTGAATATATATGCGTAAGAATGGAATATATATGCGTAAGAACGGAATATATATGCGTAAGAACGGAATATATATGTGTACGAACTGAATATATATGCGTAAGAATGGAATATATATGCGTAAGAACGGAATATATATGCGTAAGATCGGAATATATATGCGTAAGAACGGAATATATATGCGTAAGAACTGAATATATATGTGTAAGAACTGAATATATGATTAAGAATGGAATATATATGCGTAAGAACGGAATATATATGCGTAAGAACGGAATATATATGCGTAAGAACGGAATATATATGCGTAAGAACGGAATATATATGTGTAAGAACTGAATATATATGTGTAAGGACGGAATATATATGCGTAAGAATGGAATATGTATATGTAAGAACTGAATATATATGTGTAAGAACGGAATATAGATATGTAAGAACTGAATATATATGTGTAAGAACTGAATATATATGTGTTAGAACTGAATATATATGTGTAAGAACTGAATATGTATGTGTAAGAACTGAATATATATGCGTAAGAATGGAATATATATGCGTAAGAACGGAATATATATGCGTAAGATCGGAATATATATGCGTAAGAACGGAATATATATGCGTAAGAACTGAATATATATGTGTAAGAACTGAATATATGTGTAAGAATGGAATATATATGCGTAAGAACGGAATATATATGCGTAAGATCGGAATATATATGCGTGAGAACGGAATATATATGCGTAAGAACTGAATATATATGTGTAAGAACTGAATATATGCGTAAGAATGGAATATATATGCGTAATAACGGAATATATATGCGTAAGAACGGAATATATATGCGTAAGAACGGAATATATATGCGTAAGAACGGAATATAATTGTGTAAGAACTGAATATATATGTGTTAGGACGGAATATATATGCGTAAGAATGGAATATATATGTGTAAGAACTGAATATATATGTGTAAGAACGGAATATAGATATGTAAGAACTGAATATATATGTGTAAGAACTGAATATATATGTGTTAGAACTGAATATATATGTGTAAGAACTGAATATATATGTGTAAGAACTGAATATATATGCGTAAGAATGGAATATATATGCGTAAGAACGGAATATATATGCGTAAGAACTAAATATATATGCGTAAGAACGGAATATATATGCGTAAGAACGGATTATATATGCGTAAGAACGGAATATATATGTGTAAGAACAGAATATATATGTAAGAACGGAATATATATGTGTAAGAACTGAATATATATGTGTAAGAACTGAATATATATGAGTAAGAACGGAATATATATGCGTAAGAACTAAATATATATGCGTAAGAACGGAATATATATGCGTAAGAATGGAATATATATGTGTAAAAAATAAATATATATGTGTAAGAACTGAATATATATGTGTAAGAACGGAATATATATGCGTAAGAACGGAATATATATGCGTAAGAATGGAATATATATGTGTAAGAAATAAATATATATGTGTAAGAACTGAATATATATGTGTAAGAACTGAATATATATGTGTAAATACTGAATATATATGCGTAAGAACTGAATATATATGTGTAAGAACTGAATATATATTTGTAAGAACTGAATATATATGTGTAAGAACTGAATATATATGCGTAAGATCGGAATATATATGCGTAAGAACTGAATATATATGCGTAATAACGGAATATATATGTGTAAGAACTGAATATATATGTGTAAGAACGGAATATATATGCGTAAGAACTGAGTATATATGTGTAAGAACTGAATATATGTGTAAGAACTGAATATATATTTGTAAGATCGGAATATATATGCGTAAGATCGGAATATATATGCGTAAAAACGGAATATATATGCGTAAGAACGGAATATATATGTGTAAGACCTGAATATATATGCGTAAAAACTGAATATATATGCGTAAGAACTGAATATATGCGTAAGAACTGAATATATATGCGTAAGAACTGAATATATATGTGTAAGAACTGAATATATATGTGTAAGATCTGAATATATATGTGTAAGTACTGAATATATATGTGTAAGAACTGAATATATATGCGTAAGAACTGAATATATATGCGTAAGAACTGAATATATATGCTTAAGAACTGAATATATATGCGTAAGAACGGAATATATATGTGTAAGAACTGAATATATATGCGTAAGAACGGAATATATATGTGTAAGAACTGAATATATATGCGTAAAAACTGAATATATATGCGTAAGAATGGAATATATATGCGTAAGAACGGAATATATATGCGTAAGATCGGAATATATATGCGTAAGAACGGAATATATATGCGTAAGAACTGAATATATATCTGTTAGAACTGAATATATATGCGTAAGAACGGAATATATATGCGTAAGAACGGAATATATATGCGTAAGAACGGAATATATATGCGTAATAACGGAATATATATGTGTAAGAACTGAATATATATGTGTAAGAACTGAATATATATGCGTAAGAACGGAATATATATGTGTAAGAACTGAATATATATGCGTAAGAACGGAATATATATGCGTAAGAACGGAATATATATGCGTAAGAACGGAATATATATGTATTATAACTGTATATATATGTGTAAGAACGGAATATATATGCGTAAGAATGGAATATATATGTGTAAGAAATAAATATATATGTGTAAGAACTGAATATATATGTGTAAGAACTGAATATATATGTGTAAATACTGAATATATATGCGTAAGAACTGAATATATATGTGTAAGAACTGAATATATATTTGTAAGAACTGAATATATATGTGTGAGAACTGAATATATATGCGTAAGATCGGAATATATATGCGTAAGAACTGAATATATATGCGTAAGAACGGAATATATATGTGTAAGAACTGAATATATATGTGTAAGAACGGAATATATGTGCGTAAGAACTGAATATATAGGTGTAAGGACTGAATATAGATGTGTAAGATCTGAATATATATGTGTAAGTACTGAATATATATGTGTAAGAACTGAATATATATGTGTAAGAACTGAATATATATGCGTAAGAACGGAATATATATGTGTAAGAACTGAATATATATGCGTAAGAACGGAATATATATGTGTAAGAACTGAATATATATGTGTACGAACTGAATATATATGCGTAAAAACTGAATATATATGCGTAAGAATGGAATATATATGCGTAAGAACGGAATATATATGCGTAAGATCGGAATATATATGCGTAAGAACGGAATATATAAGCGTAAGAACTGAATATATATGTGTAAGAACTGAATATATGCGTAAGAATGGAATATATATGCGTAAGAACGGAATATATATGCGTAAGAACGGAATATATATGCGTAAGAATGGAATATATATGCGTAAGAACGGAATATATATGTGTAAGTACTGAATATATATGTGTAAGAACTGAATATATATGTGTAAGAACTGAATATATATGCGTAAGAACGGAATATATATGTGTAAGAACTGAATATATATGCGTAAGAACGGAATATATATGTGTAAGAACTGAATATATATGTGTACGAACTGGATATATATGCGTAAGAACTGAATATATATGCGTAAGAACGGAATATATATGCGTAAGAACTGAATATATATGTGTAAGAACTGAATATATGCGTAAGAATGGAATATATATGCGTAAGAACGGAATATATATGCGTAAGAACGGAATATATATGCGTAAGAACGGAATATATATGCGTAAGAACGGAATATATATGTGTAAGTCCTGAATATATATTTGTAAGAACTGAATATATATGTGTAAGAACTGAATATATATGCGTAAGAACGGAATATATATGTGTAAGAACTGAATATATATGCGTAAGAACGGAATATATATGTGTAAGAACGGAATATATATGTGTAAGTCCTGAATATATATTTGTAAGAACTGAATATATATGTGTAAGAACTGAATATATATGCGTAAGAACGGAATATATATGTGTAAGAACTGAATATATATGCGTAAGAACGGAATATATATGTGTAAGAACTGAATATATATGTGAACGAACTGAATATATATGCGTAAGAACTGAATATATATGCGTAAGAATGGAATATATATGCGTAAGAACGGAATATATATGCGTAAGAACGGAATATATATGTGTACGAACTGAATATATATGCGTAAGAATGGAATATATATGCGTAAGAACGGAATATATATGCGTAAGATCGGAATATATATGCGTAAGAACGGAATATATATGCGTAAGAACTGAATATATATGTGTAAGAACTGAATATATGCGTAAGAATGGAATATATATGCGTAAGAACGGAATATATATGCGTAAGAACGGAATATATATGCGTAAGAACGGAATATATATGCGTAAGAACGGAATATATATGTGTAAGAACTGAATATATATGTGTAAGGACGGAATATATATGCGTAAGAATGGAATATGTATATGTAAGAACTGAATATATATGTGTAAGAACGGAATATAGATATGTAAGAACTGAATATTTATGTGTAAGAACTGAATATATATGTGTTAGAACTGAATATATATGTGTAAGAACTGAATATATATGTGTAAGAACTGAATATATATGCGTAAGAATGGAATATATATGCGTAAGAACGGAATATATATGCGTAAGATCGGAATATATATGCGTAAGAACGGAATATATATGCGTAAGAACTGAATATATATGTGTAAGAACTGAATATATGTGTAAGAATGGAATATATATGCGTAAGAACGGAATATATATGCGTAAGAACGGAATATATATGTGTAAGAACGGAATATATATGCGTAAGAACGGAATATATATGTGTAAGAACTGAATATATATGTGTAAGAACTGAATATATATGCATAAGAACGGAATATATATGTGTAAGAACTGAATATATATGCGTAAGAACGGAATATATATGTGTAAGAACTGAATATATATGCGTAAAAACTGAATATATATGCGTAAGAATGGAATATATATGCGTAAGAACGGAAAATATATGCGTAAGATCGGAATATATATGCGTAAGAACGGAATATATATGCGTAAGAACTGAATATATATGTGTAAGAACTGAATATATGCGTAAGAATGGAATATATATGCGTAAGAACGGAATATATATGCGTAAGAACGGAATATATATGCGTAAGAACGGAATATATATGCGTAAGAACGGAATATATATGTGTAAGAACTGAATATATATGCGTAAGAACTGAATATATATGCGTAAGAACGGAATATATATGCGTAAGAACTGAATATATATGCGTAAGAACGGAATATATATGTGTAAGAACTGAATATATATGTGTACGAACTGAATATATATGCGTAAGAACTGAATATATATGCGTAAGAATAGAATATATATGCGTAAGAACGGAATATATATGCGTAAGATCGGAATATATATGCGTAAGAACGGAATATATATGCGTAAGAACTGAATATATATGTGTACGAACTGAATATATGCGTAAGAATGGAATATATATGCGTAAGAACGGAATATATATGCGTAAGAACGGAATATATATGCGTAAGAACGGAATATATATGTGTAAGAACTGAATATATATGTGTAAGGACGGAATATATATGCGTAAGAACTGAATATATATGTGTAAGAACTGAATATATGCGTAAGAATGGAATATATATGCGTAAGAACGGAATATATATGCGTAAAAACGGAATATATATGCGTAAGATCGGAATATATATGCGTAAGAACGGAATATATATGTGTAAGAACTGACTATATATGTGTAAGGACGGAATATATATGCGTAAGAATGGAATATATATGTGTAAGAACCGAATATATATGTGTAAGAACGGAATATATATATGTAAGAACTGAATATATATGTTTATATGTGTTAGAACTGAATATATATGTGTAAGAACTGAATATATATGTGTAAGAACTGAATATATATGTAAGAATGGAATATATATGCGTACGAATGGAATATATATGCGTAAGCACTAAATATATATGCGTAAGAACGGAATATATATGCGTAATATCGGAATATATATGCGTAAGAACGGAATATATATGTGTAAGAACTGAATATATATGTGTAAGAACGGAATATATGTGTAAGAACTGAATATATATGTGTATGAACTGAATATATATGAGTAAGAACTGAATATATATGCGTAAGAACGGAATATTATGTATTTAGAACTGAATATATTGTGTCAATAGAATATATTTGCGTAAGAAGGAATATATATGTGTAGAATAAATATATATGTGTAAGATACTGAATATATAGCGTAAGATCGGAATATTATGCTAAGATATTAGAGTGATTATTGCTAAGAACGTGAATAGTATGCGTAAAACGGAATATGATTATGCGTAGTACGAATGTATGTTATTAGCTTAATATGAGTATTAAGAGCGGAATTATTTATTTGTAAGTAGGTATTAGTGTTGGTATGTACGGATAAGTGATGGTATAGATTAGCGTAGAATGGATATATATTAGTTAGATCGGATATTTTGCGTGAAGAAGTAGTTATATGGTAAGAACGGTATATATTGCGTTAGTAAGACTGTATTTAGTATGGATAGACTGTATGTATAGTATGTTTATGCTGATTTTAGTATTGTGTGAGATAGTTATGTTTTGGGTTATTGTACTGAGTTATTGTGTATTGAGTTGAATTTATTTAGTTGAGTTGTTGAGTATTTTGTTAGTAGTAGGAGTTATATGAGTAGTTGAGAGTTTTAGTTGATGTTGAGTATGTTAGGATTGTTTGATGAGTTTAGTTGTTTTGAGGTTGATTAGGTTGTTGTTGATAGGTTTTAGTTGGTTGTAGGTTGTGTTATTATTTGATTTGAGGTGATTGTTTTGTTGGTATTTAGGTTGTTTGAGTGTTTTTAGTTGTTTGGAGTGATTTTAGGTGTGTTGGTTGTTGTATAGATTGTGAGTTTAGGTATGAGTGTGTGTTAGTTGTTTAGGTGTATTTATGTTGAGTTCGATTGTTAGTTTGTGAGTATAGTTGTGTTTGGTTTATTAGGTTAGTGTTTGAGTTGTTAGTTGAGTTAGTTTTGTAGTTTTAGGTTTTATGTTGTTATGAGTAGTTAGTTTATGTGAGGTTGTTAGTTGTAGTTTGGTTTAGAGGTTGTTGTGTGAGTTTTAGTTGTGGTGTGTTTTATGTTGTGTGTGAGGTTAGTTAGTTATTGTGTAGGTTTAGGTGTTGTTGTGGTTTTAGTTGTGTTAGGTTGAGTATGTTTGGAGTGTTTTATTGTTGTGTGTAAGGGTTATTGAGGTTGTTTAGGTGTTAGTTTGTGTGTAGTTGTTGGTTTTTAGTTTGTAGGTTAGTGTGAGTTTGTGTTGTAGTTTAGTTGTTGTGTGAGTTTTAGTGTTGTGGGAGGTTTTAGGTTTGTTGAGTGTTTTGTTGTGAGTGTTAGTGTTTTTGAGGTTGTTAGTTGGTTGAGTTGTTTATTTGTATTGAGGTTAGTTTTGTGTAGTGTGTAGTGAGAGTGAGTAATTGTTGATGATTATTGTAGTTGTGTAGGTGAGTTATTTGTTGATGTAGTATTGGTTGAATGAGTTAGATTTGTGAGATTAGATTTTATGAGGATAGATTTGTGGTAAGGGATGTATAGTTGGAATGAGGTAATGTGTTTGATGCGGATTATTGTGTGATAGGAGGTAATGTTGTTGAGGTATTATAGTAGTTGTTGAGTTGATTGAGTGGTATAGGTTGTTGTGATGGAGTAGGTTGTTGTGATGGAGGTATATGTTGTGTTTGGAGGTAGGTAGATTGTGGATGGAGGTTTATGGTGTGTTGAGGAGGTTAGATTTGTGTGTATGAGGTTATTGTGTTGGAGTTGGTGGTATAGGTGTTTTGTTTTATGGGAGTTATTGTTTGATGTAGGTTATTTGTTGATGAGGTATTGTGTTGTAGATTTAGTAGTGTTGTGATGAGTATATTTGTGGATGGAGGTAATGTGTGTATGAGGTATTTGATGAGGTATGTGTGTTTTGGGGATAATTGTGTTGATGTAGATGTTGTGATGTGGAGTAGTTGATGTAGTAGATTGATGATATTATTTTGGAAGGGAGTATATTTGTTTGATGAGGTAGTATGTGTTGATGTGTAGATGTTTTGATGGGTATATGGTTAATGGAGTTATATTTGTGTTGAGTTTAGTGTTGTGATTAGGTAATGTTGTGAAGAGTATATGTTGTTGATGGAGTTTATGTTTGTGGAAGGAGTTATGTTGTGATGAGGTAATGTTGAAGGAGGTAGATGTTTGGAAGGAGGTAATTGTGTGAAGGAGGTAATTGTTGGTGAGTAGATGTGTGGAAGGGAGGTAGATTGTGTGATGGCAGTATATTTTCGGATTGGAGTGTATATGTGTTTGATGGAGGTATATTTTGTGATTGGAGGGTTAGATGAGTTGGATTGATGTATATTTATGAAGATGAGTTAATGTTTGTGAAGGAGTAATTTGTGTTGAAGTAGGTAGATTTGTGGATGGAGTTTAGATGTTGTTGAATTGTAGGTAGATTTGTTAGATGGAGGTAATTTCTGTCGGATGTAGGTATATTGTTTGAAGGAGGTAATGTTTGAAGGGAGGTAATGCTGTTTGTAAGGTGATGTAATTTTGTTTGAAGGAGGTAATGTTTGAAGGTGGTAATTGTATTATAGAGGTATTTTTGATAGGTATGTCGTTGTATGAGTAGATTCTTTCGATTATTTAATAGTTCTTTCGTATTATCATTTTGATATGTATGTTAGTTTAGTAAGGAGGTATATTGTTGTTGATTTGTTTCTGAAGATATAGATTCTGTTTGATAGAGTTCTTACATGATATTATATTCAGTTCTACCGCTATTATTATATTCCGTTTACGACATATATATTTATTCTACTCATAAGTATTCAGTGCTTACCATATTATAGTTCAGTTTCTTAAGCATATATATTCAGTGTCTTACTCATATATATTCTGTTCTTAAGCTATATTATATTCATTCTTACTGCATATATATCGTTTATTACATTCTTATATATATTCAGTTATTCTTATAGTATTCAGTTCTTACGATTATTCAGTGCGTACGCATATATAGTTCTGTTCTTACTTTACTATATATCAGTTCTTACATATATATTCAGTTCTTACACATATATATTCAGTTCTTACACATATATATTCAGTTCTTTCTACATATATATTCAGTTCCTTACACATATATATTCAGTTCTTACACATATATATTCCGTTCTTACTCATATATATTCTTATTCAGTTCTTACACATATATATCTTACTTCTTACCTATATTCAGTTTACCATATTCGTTTACCATATATATTCCGTTCTTTCTACGCATATATATTCAGTTCTTACAGCATATATTAGTCAGTTCTTACGCATATATATTCCGTCTTACACATATATATTCAGTTCTTACGCATATATATTCCGTTCTTACGCATTATATTATTCCGTTCTTACGCATATATATTCAGTTCTTACGCATATATATTCAGTTCTTACGCATAATATATTCAGTTCTTACTGCATATATTCTGTCTTACAGCATATATATTCAGTTCTTACGCATATTTATTCCGTTCTTACGCATATATATTCGATTCTTACGCATATATATTCCGTTCTTACGCATATATATTCAGTTCTTACCATATTATTCATTCTTACGCATATATATTCAGTTCTTACACATATATATTCAGGTTCTTACGCATATATATTCAGTTCTTACGCATATATATTCCGTTCTTACGCATATATATTCAGTTCTTACGCATATATATTTCAGTTCTTACACATATATTCAGTTCTTACGCATATATATTCCGTTCTTACCATATTCTTTACCTTATTTACGCAGTATATTTCCAGTTCTTACGCATATATTTCAGTTCTTACGCATATTTCATTCTTACGCATATATTCAGTTCTTACGCAGTATATTCCGTTCTTACGCATATATATTCGATCTTACGCATATATATTCCGTTCTTACGCATATATATTCCGTTCTTACGCATATATATTCCGATTCTTACGCATATATTCTTTTTACGCATTATATTCAGTTCTTACAGCATATATATTCCGTTCTTACGCATATATATTCAGTTCTTAAGCATATATATTCCGTTCTTACTGCATATATATTCAGTTCTTACAGCATATATATTCAGTTCTTACAGCATATATATTCCGTTCTTACGTCATATATTCCGTTCTTACGCATATATATTCCGTTCTTACGCACATATATTCCGTTCTTACAGCTATATATTCAGTTCTTAGCACATATATATTCAGTTCTTACGCATATATTCGTTCTTACGCATATATATTCCGATCTTACCATATTATATTCCGTTCTTACGCATATATATTCCATTCTTACGCATATATATTCAGTTCTTACAGCATATATATTCAGTTCTTACACATATATATTCAGTTCTTATACACATATATATTCAGTTCTTACACATATATATTCAGTTCTTACATATCTATATTCCGTTCTTACAGCATATATATTCAGTTCTTACATATACATATTCCAGTTCTTACGCATATATATTCCGTTCCTTACAGCATATATATTCAGTTCTTACACATATATAGTTCCGTTCTTACGCATATATATTCCGTTCTTACGCATATATATTCCGTTCTTACGCATATATATTCCGTTCTTACGCATATATATTCCAGTTCTTACGCATATATTCAGTTCTTACACATATATATTAGTTCTTACGCATATATATTCCGTTCTTACGCATATATATTCCGATCTTACGCATATATATTCCGTTCTTACGCATATATATTCCATTCTTACGCATATATATTCAGTTCGTACACATATATATTCCGTTCTTACGCATATATATTCCGTTCTTACCATATATATTCCAGTTCTTACGCATATATATTCAGTTCTTACGCATATATATTCAGTTCGTTCACATATATATTCAGTTCTTACACATATATATTCCGTTCTTACGCATATATATTCAGTTCTTACTCATATATATTCCGTTCTTACGCATATATATTCAGTTCTTACAGCATATATATTCAGTTCTTACAATATATATTCAGGACTTACACATATATATTCCGTTCTTACGACATATATATTCCGTTCTTACGCATATATATTCAGTTCTTACAGCATATATATTCCGTTCTTACCATATATTCAGTTCTTACACATATATATTCAGTTCTTACAGAATATATATTCAGGACTTACACATATATATTCCGTTCTTACGCATATATATTCCGTTCTTACGCATATATATTCCGTTCTTACGCATATATATTCCGTTCTTACGCATATATATTCCATTCTTACGCATATATTCAGTTCTTACACATATATATTCAGTTCTTACGCATATATATTCCGTTCTTACGCATATATATTCAGTTCTTACGCATATATATCCAGTTCGTACATATATATTCAGTTCTTACACATATATATTCCGTTCTTACGCATATATATTCAGTTCTTACACATATATATTCCGTTCTTACGCATATATATTCAGTTCTTACACATATATATTCAGTTCTTACACATATATATTCAGTACTTACACATATATATTCCGTTCTTACGCATATATATTCCAGTTCTTACGCATATATATTCCGTTCTTACGCATATATATTCCGTTCTTACGCATATATATTCCATTCTTACGCATATATTCAGTTCTTACACATATATATTCAGTTCTTACGCTTATATATTCCGTTCTTACGCATATATATTCCGTTCTTACGCATATATATTCCGTTCTTACGCATATATATTCCAGTTCTTACGCATATATATTCAGTTTTACGCATATATATTCAGTTCGTACACATATATATTCAGTTCTTACACATATATATTCCGTTCTTACGCATATATATTCAGTTCTTACACATATATATTCCGTTCTTACGCATATATATTCAGTTCTTACACATATATATTCAGTTCTTACACATATATATTCAGTACTTACAGCATATATATTCAGATCTTACACATCTATATTCAGTCCTTACACCTATATATTCAGTTCTTACGCACATATATTCCGTTCTTACACATATATATTCAGTTCTTACACATATATATTCCGTTCTTACGCATATATATTCAGTTCTTACGCATATATATTCCGATCTTACGCATATATATTCAGTTCTCACACATATATATTCAGTTCTTACAAATATATATTCAGTTCTTACACATATATATTCAGTTCTTACGCATATATATTCAGTATTTACAGCATATATATTCAGTTCTTACACATATATATTCAGTTCTTACACATATATATTTATTTCTTACACATATATATTCCATTCTTACGCATATATATTCCGTTCTTACACATATATATACAGTTATAATACATATATATTCCGTTCTTACGCATATATATTCCGTTCTTACGCATATATATTCCGTTCTTACGCATATATATT